>VYZV01020572.1:17768-48604 GCA_013401275.1 Pandion haliaetus | reverse complement strand
TCAGTGGGAAAAACAGACCTTAGGAAAAAAAAAAAAAAAATTCAGTAGAAGATTTTAAAGTTGCCACTGGAAGTTAGCTGGCCAACTCCTACACATCTTCACAAGTTCATTTATGCCTTTTGAATATTTTCCCCTAAGCGTACATTTAGTCAAAGCCTAGAGCTAAAAAACGTGAGAAGTGTGAGTATCATGTGATGAGCCAATTATCTGTGGGTTGAATGTCCATGGACAACAAGCTGCAGTTGCTAATTTATTTCATTACTATAAGGAAAAAAATGGCACCACCTAATCAATTAAAAAATATTCCACTAGTACAGAGCCATGTGTTACAGCAAACAACTAGTCTCAATTACTGGTGGGGGATATTAATCTCTAGGAATAAATGGTTTAAGGATGAAGAACAAATGGCTATTTTATGAAGGAAATAAAATATTTTCTATGATTAATAATAAACATACTGACAGGCATGTAAGAGGAATAGTAACAATATTTCATTCATTGATTTGTGGAATGAAGCATTCTGATACTGGCATGGTTAGAATCACTTGACAAACTACTGTAAGAACTAATATTTCTTTCCTTGCACCACCAGCTGTTTATGGGGTCAACAGTGTGAGCCATGCTTTTCGTGCTGTTACTCTTCGATGTACTGAATCTTGAATGCAATGCACCTAGAAATAGAATTTCAACACAAAACCCCCTTGATTGACTAGAGCCAGAATGTCATTTTCATAAGTACTCCACTCCTGTGAATGCTCAGAGTGCATATTTTTACTTGCAAATTGCTTCAGCAGTGTACCCAAGTTTTATATGTATGAGCATACCCTGTCATGTTTTGCTGCTCATTCTGTTGTTATATTCTTAACAAAGGAAGAGATTGCAAATTGCAAATCCTCTAGTTGATCTGAGAGAAATCAACTCTGAATACAACTTAGAATTCAAGTTAGAGGAACCACACCTAAAATTTGTAATAGAAAGCTTCTAGTACAGTTCTGAGAAAGAGTATTTTCAATAAATTTCACAGACCAAATGAAGTATGCAGTGCACACCTGCCTCTCAGGATTAATTCTCAGGTTACAGTGAGCTTGGAAAATTGCTATTTCTTGACCTAAAAGGAGGTTAAAACACTTTCATTGGAAATCGATTCACTTCAAAGTATTTAGCACTGTTCATATTTTGTAGAAGTATACATGACAGGGCTTGTTTCAATTGGTACTTTATGTAGCAGTTGTGGGAAGCCCATCATACACAGAAAGAAATCTGAATGAGTGTTTAACAAGATGGGCCATTTCATTATTTTTCCTCTAAAATGCTAGCTGAAAGAGGAGTTGAAAACTACAGATGTGCTGAATGTCTTGTGTTGGTGTACATAACTGTTCCACATGCTGAAAGAAAGTGATTGTTACAAACCCCCTTTGCTATTAACATTGCTCTTTAAATAAACATGACATTCAATATCATCAGATACTATTGCATGCTGCAAAACATAGGATGCATCTTTATTCTTCATGCTATAGTTCCAGTGAAACTGTGGTTGGATCAGGACAATTGAATTGAAGTGATATATCACAGACTCAGAATAAAGTCTGGAGAAAACCAATAAAAAATTTAGACCACTCCTCCGCCTGAGGCAGGGACACTAAACTTATAGCATTTTTGACAAATGTTTGCATAGCCTTAGCCTCCATTGGTAGAAATGACCATTTGTGTAGCGGCATTATCGATGGAATTATTCAAAGGTGTGCAGAGAAAATTAACTGTCACAACTAGAAGCAGAATTGGACTATATAAATCCTCTGCAATGTTGTACCTTACTTAAGGAAGGTGAAACACAAACTCAATTACACCCACACATCCCCTGACTTGCAAAAAGCTGTAGCCATTGCTTTTTTACAAGGATGGTAAAGGTAATGGAAAAAGGGCCCTGAAACACAATTTTTTCATGTCATGAACAGTTCTAATGGCTGTCTGTCCTTGTGGCGATGCTCACATGAAGAAGCAATCTGGTGCAGTAGGAAAGGATCAAAATTGGAAGAGGTTGCCCAGAGAAGCTATGGAGTCTCTGTCTCTGGAAGTTTTCCAGCCTTGACTTGGGCAGGGCAAAGCCCTGAAAAGCCTGGTCTTAATTCACTGCTGGGCAGGAAGCTGGATTTAAAGACCTCCCTTCCCACCTGACTGATTATCTGGTCAGAAGACTGGAGCAGCTTGTGCTGAGACCCTAGCATCTGTACTGTGTGCTGGTTGGAGGTCTTTAGATCATATTTAGTCCTGTCTGCTTGACCCAATGTTGTCATCAGAGATATGGTTTGAGGCTATGTAAGGTTCAGTTACAGCCCGGGACCCCTATGGGAGGCTGGGTGCATTTGGTGAATGCCTGGAGCACAGGTTCATAAACCAATGTGCAGTCACTAGTTGCATAAAGGGATTTGCTTCAGAATAACATTTTTCCTCTGAAAAAAAGTACTAAAGTTGACACAAACCATGTATATAAAACTAAATTTGAAAATTTGGCACCGAGTACCCTAGTGGGCTTGTTATGTCTGTCTTCCTTGCTCTAGTCAGGAGTGATCTTGTGAAAATCACCTTCTCAGCCTAAGGAGTACTGTGTAATCTGAGGTAGACTCTTTGAAAGGACAAGGAGTTTACTAAACTATGGGTTTGATGCAATAACAAGGCTTTACTAGAAAATTGTGCATTTGCCATAATTCAATTTTAGCTGTGAATTTATTGAGGTGTTTTTGTTATTATTTATTATGAAGAAGAGAGGGAAGAAACTTAAAATTATATCATAGAACTCTATTTTATTGCAGCATTTACCTCTTCTTCTGTTTGGACCTGTAATTTTCTTGTCGTTCTTCCTCAGCCCCCGAGCACTGACTGACAGGGAGATTTTTGTTACTCTAGCATCACTTAAACAATTTTCTGAACACTTAGAAATGAAGTGATAATCATTCATCCCTCTCATGTACTCCTACAATATCTGAGACATAATCAAAGTATAAAAGAGAAAAAGTATTCCCTACACTAGAAACAGAGTCAGGAAGGTCTTTCCTAGAAACAGGGACTTTTTCAAAGCAATCTTGCTTTGAAATGTAGAGGAAGAAAGGCAGGTACAGCTGTGTGAACTGCCCCTTGGTAGGAGAGCAATTGTCTGCAGCAGCAGAGATTTGACAGTATCTTGTAGTAGAGAAGGCTTGCAACAAAATATCCTGCATCTATTCTTTAAAATTTGACCCAACTTTTTTTCTCTTTCCCTTGCAATCTCATTCAAACTGAGCCACAGTATCTAACTTTGGGTGGGAACATTGCAGCCTTTTAATTTGGCCTCCTGTCTCACATAAACTATCAAACCTTACCTGATAATTTCTGTGGAAGATCCAGAGACACAAGAAAGCTCCATGTCTGCTGTAAAGCTATTAATTACCATAGGGATGGGAAACAAAAGAATACAAGGAACAGTTGGAATGAGGTGGAAAGTGCACTAAGGTGGCAGAGAAATTACAGCTATACTTACTACCTGCTGGTTCTAAATCAAATGCATTATTCCACTGAGAAAGCAAGTTTTGGAAATCTAAAAAATGTAGTCAAGACTTTGCACATCTGATTTTTGTCCCATAAGCCTGAAAAAATACATGACGGTCTATGCAGAGAATGAGTAGAAATGAAAGATCAATGGCAATACTTGCTGTGGTGGGTTGACTGTGGATGGACACCAGTGCCCACCAAAGCCACTCTATCACTCCCCTCCTCAGCTGGACGGGGGACAGAAAATATAACAAAAGGCTAGTGGGTTGAGAAAAGGACAGGGAGGGATCACTCACAAAATACCATCATGGGCAAAACAGGCTTGACTCAGGGAAATGAATTCAGTTTATTGCTAATCTAATCAGAGTAGGGTAATAAGAAATAAAACCACACCTTGAAACACCTTCCCCCAACCCCTCCACCTTCCCAGGCTCAAGGTTACTCCCAAATTCTCTACCTCCTCCCCCTGCGCAGCACAGGGGGACAGGGAATGGGGGGTTGCAGTCAGTTCATCACATGTTGGCTCTGCTGGTCGTTCCTCCTTGCTCTCTTCCCCTGCTCCAGCGTGGGGTCCCTCCCACGGGAGACAGTCCTCCATGAACTTCTCCAATGTGGGTCCTTCCCATGGGCTGCAGTTCTTCACAAACTGCTCCAGCATGGGTCTCCCGTTGGGTCACAAGTCCTGCCAGAAAGGCTGCTCCAGCGTGGGCTTCTCTCTCCATGTGTCTGCAGGGCCTGCCAGGAGCATGCTCCAGTGTGGGTTTCCCACGGGGTCACAGCCTCCTCTTTGGGGATCCACCTGCTCCAGCATGGGGTCCTGCACAGGCTGCAGGTGGGTATCTGCTCCACCGTGGGCCTCCATGGGCTGCAGGGGGACAGCCTGCCTCACCATGGTCTTCCCCACGGGCTGCAGGGGAATCTCTGCTCTGGCACCTGGGGCACTTCCTCCCCTCCTTCTTCACTGCCCTTGGTGTCTACAGGGTTTTTTCTCTCACATATTATCACTCCTGTCTTTGGCTGCAGTTGCCCTTGCACAGTTTTTTTTTTTCCCCCTTCTGAGATATGTTATCCCAGAGGCGATACCACCGTTGCTGATGGGCTCAACCTTGGCCAGCGGTGAGTCCATATTGGAGCTGGCTGGCATTGGCTCTGTCAGACATAGGGGAAGCTTCTGGCATCTTCTCACAGAAGTTACCCCTGTAGCCCCCCCAGCTATGAAAACCTTGCAACACAAACTCAATACACTTGCATGGAATATGTGCCCTGTATTCAAAGACAAAGGAAAATGGTGTCAGAATATGAGGAGTGGGTGAAGTTCCTTGTGCCACTTGTGAAGAGGTATATTTCCCCAACCCATGTCAAGTTGTTTCTGAACATATTTTTAAAAAAGCAAAACATTACTCTGCCTGTTGTGGTTCCTTACAAACAGCAGTTGCTGTGAAAAATTCTCCTTCCTTCTCCTGAAGGCTCATTTTTTTTCTCCTTCCTTATGTATCAGCTTTGGAAACTTTGCATTGTATTGACAGTACTCTAGAGGCATCTCCAAAGACACATACATGTCCTTTTATTTTTCTAAAAAAGAGGCAGTACTTTAGATATTTTTTTTTTAAAATGGCAAATTGCTAACTTCCAGGAAATCTGCTTTGTCATTGTAAATAATGAGTGCCAGACAGTCTCAGCATTGTCCTATGAAGTGAGGTACTAGTAATTCTGATGGCTCATAATTGGTAGTTTCCTAAGACAAGGATCTCTTAATACACTTAATGTTTTGGGGGATATTACCAGTCTGGTTGGAAAGTCCGTCATAGTTTTCTCCAACTCTAAAGAGCCATAGTGAGACTTTTCTCTAAACCCCTGTTTTGAGCCTGTTAGACTCCTGAGTTACTTGGTAATTCTTTCATTTTATTATGGAGTTTATGTGTTTCAGTCACAAAAATAGGCTGTGTTTCCCTAAGCACTGGTAAGCAGCAGGCAAGATTCAACACTGGGGACTGCTTCTGAGGAGCTGGCCCAAAGGTCTTTGCTCAACAAGGAGTAAAGTATCCTTCTGAGCTTGTGCTTCTGAATATATCTATTGACTTTGGTGGGATGTATAAGCCTTTGAAGCATGCAAGTTTTGAAGACCCATGATGAACTGGGAACTAAATGAGGAGTCATGAATTACTGACACCATTTTTAGTCTTTTTTAACAAGAATTTTCTATGACAATTATTGCTTAAGAGATTTGATGCTATCCCATAGCATTTATAACATCTGTTCTATGGCCAGTGACAAATGCTCTGGGTCAGCCACCTTACTCTGGATGATTTAGGGTGCAATCTTCTGTTTAAATGATCCAGGTAATTCTGTACGTTAACATCTGACTTCGAAGATATTAATTCTCCTTTAATTTGTTCCATATCATTTGTGACTAGAAAAAAATGTGGTAATGTTGAAAACCTTTAGGAAGCATTAGATGGTGTAGACATAGTACCAGCTTCAGCAGTTTTGGAAGGTACTTAAAACTACAAGCAAGGAAATAGAATTACCTTTAATAGCTGTTGGATTAAAATACCATTGTATATTTAGGATATGGTTTTGATTGCATTTGCTCTAGCTTTACAGCTCTTCAGCTCAGTTGATATATTACTGATTTAGACTTGCAGAAGTGAAAGAAGACATAAAATTCTTAAAGGATCACTAAATGTTGGTATTGTTGATTTCAATGGAAAGCATAAGGAAATACTATTTCTAAGGCCGATATGTTGCTAGACTCTGACTTTTAATACTACTCAGATAAAGTTTTCATTGTAAACTTAAGAATACAAACAAGTAAAGAAAAATCAGTAAATGTACAAGAAAAACAATAGATATATTCTTCCATTTAATCAAGAATACATGACGAAGTCAGAAGTTAGTATGGAGTATCTGATAAATTATTGTTCTTTTTGAAGTGGTCTGATATCTTACTTGCTTTTATCCTTGTAAACAATGGCTGTGACTTTTGATTTTCATCTCATAAACAAGCATCCTGAAACAGAGATTTATGAAATGCTTTTCCTTCAAAAGATATTTTTTAAAATGTTCCACACAATGCCTCAGCCACATCACAATTAATTTCTCTAGCCAGTACAGGGAACTACTGTAGTGTCTCATTCAGAACTTCTTTGTAGTTTTTGGCAAATGTTGACTTTTTAAGGGCAGTAGCTGTATTAATATTGTAGCAAAATATTTAAAATGCACATGAGGAATTTAGAGGCTTTCCTCTAAGTTTTAAAATATTAGGCACTCAAACAATTGTTTCTTACTGACTTTTGACTACATTTAACTTCTGAATGTTTGTCTGAACTGAACAAGATTCATATCCAGACAAAAACTTTTTATCTAATCAAGTTAATATTCAGATCCTTACAAAAATTTGAAGATTTGTTTAGATTTAATTAAGAAACATTTCACATTGTTTGGTAAGATGAAGAAAAACATTTTTCTCTTGACCCTTTTTGGTGATTTAGTATTCTCTTCTTTTGGCTGGCAGTTCCTTTGACTAAAATCCAAGGGTTATCTGTACCATTTGAATGTTGGGTTGAACAATGTGATGAGTCACATGGTTCCAAAAGATAATTTGAAATATTTATGTCTCTTCAGAAGGGGAAAAAAGATCATGAATCAGTCAGTAACCTCAAAGGGAAGCAATCTAGACAAAGTCACCACAAATTCTTACACGTTTGAGTCCCTTCTCACTAGTGTTAGGCATGTGTAACTCTGTTGACTACAGTAGTAAAACTGATTTATAACAATATAAATGAGAAAAAAACCCAGGCCTATTTCTTTTTTTTTATTCTTACAAAGAGGGATGAGCATCTAAAGTTATGTGGATGCCCAGACAGGCACAGAAACATGCACATGCACACTCATACACATAAACGTGGCCTGAACTAAGTTGAAATTTCATTCCCAAACACAAGATGAGACTTTCATCAATTACCATTAAGAATTAATGTGGATTTTTATGGATTGATCTATCAATTTATAATAAAATGTACAAGAAAAGGGTCTCTTCCTAAAGACACTACAGTGTTTCTACTTTCTTATTTGTGCTTTCTTCATAAGGATCCAGGAAATTAATGAGTTGCTCAAGTATGTGAGGCTTTCATATCCTGTTATGTTCTCCTCAAATGATTCAATATTCCTTTGTTTTATATGAAAAGTATGAAGATTCACAATTAATGGTGTTATATGAGAATCAAGGCTTTACTATAAAACCAGAACAAAAAAAAAAGTCAAGGGATCTTGTTCCTTAGAGCGTAATGTGAGAAAGAACAGAGCGAGATGAAATCACAGAATCGCAGAATGGTTGAGGTTGGAAGGGACTTCTGGAGGTCATCTTGTCCAGCCCCCTGGCCCACCCAGAGCTGGTTGCCCAGGTCCATGTCCAGACAGCTTTTGAGTATCTCCAAGGATGGAAGTTCCACAACCTCCCTGGGCAATCTGTGCCAGTGTTTGGTTACCCTCACAGTGAAAAAGTTTTTCCTGATGTTCAGCGGGAACCTCCTGTATTTTGGTTTTTGCCCACTGCCTCTTGTTCTGCCACAGGGCACCACTGGAAAAAGCCTGACTCCATCCTCTTTGCACCCTCCCTTCAGGTATTTATATACATTAATAAGATCCACACTGAGCCTTCTCTTCTCCAAGCTTAACATCCCCAGCTCTCTCAGTCTTTCCTCAGAGGACAGATGCCTCGGTCCCTTCATCATCTTAGTGGCCAACCACTGGATGCTCTCCAGTATGTCCATGTCTCACTTGTACTGGGCAGCCCAGAACTGGACATGGTATTCAAGGTGTGGCCCCACTGGTGCTGAGGAGAAGGGAAGGACCACCTCCCTTGGGCTGCAGGCAACACTCCTCCTTTTTGCCCTAAGGGCACACTGCTGGCTTGTGTTCAATTTGTTGTTCTCCAGGATGCCCAGGTCCTTTTTTGGAAAAAAAAACCCAACCCCTGGAAAGCCCTTGGATGGTTATTGGATGCAACAGTAGGCAAAAAGCCAAGCTCACGGCACCCCTCTGCCGATGCACTTGTAGGCTGCAGCTGCTGGGCCAGGCGGGCGCTCGCCTGTGCTCGGTGGAGTTTGCTCCTGAGAAGGACTGGGTGCGGGAGCCTGCTGGGAGAAGGCATTTGGGGGCCCCAGAGCTGCCCCGTGCTGCTGTGCTTGGTGGCTCCCCACAGGACCCCTTCTGCCAGTGGAGGGGGCATTGTTGGTGGCCAAGCTGTGTAAGTTGTCATGTGGCTGTGGGGATCTGCTCTGGACCCTCTCTCTGGTCATGTTCCTCTGGTGGTGGCTGGACACAGTACAGAAGTAGGCACAGCATGCCAACGGTGGCCTCACCAGTGCTGACAAGAGGTGAAGGATCACCTCCTTCAACCTGCAGGCAGCACCTCTTAATGCAGGACTCCATTAGCCTTCTTTGCCACAAGGACACATTGCTGGGTCATGGTCAACTTGGTGTTCACCAGGAGCCCTGTGTCCTTTTCTGCCAGGCTGCTTTCCAGCTGGGTGATCCCCAGTATATATATACCAGTGCATGGGGTTGTTCTTTCCCAGGTGCCGGACTTTGCACTTCTCCTTGTTGAACTGCATGAGGCTTCTGTCAGCACCTTTCTCCAGCATGTTGAGTCCCTCTGGATGGAAGCACAACCCTCTAGTGTAACAATCTTTCTCAGGGTACACAGCCCCATCATCCAGAGCGCTGGACCCACTATTGACCCTCTGGGGTACACTGCTAGCTACTGCCCTGCAATTAGACTTTATGACATTGATCACCATGCTCTGGGCCCAGCAATTCAGCCAGTTTTCAACCTACCTCACTATCTGCTTATCCAGCTCATACATCAACAGCTTGTCTATGAGTATCTTATGGGAGTCAGTGTCAGAGGCCTGAAGGACTGAAGTCCAGGTAGACAATATCCACTGCCCTCCCCTCATCTACCAAGACAGTCATTTCATTGTAGGTGTTTATCAAGTTGGTCAAGCGTGACTTCTCTCTGGTGAAGCCATGCTGACTATGTTTGATGACTTTCTTGTCCTTAATGTGCTTGGGCTCTTGTAGTTGCCATGGCTGATCAAAGATTATTGAGAGTAGCCTCACAATGACATCATCCAGCTCCGCCACTGCTTGTGGGTGCATCCCACCTAGGCACATGGGCTTATGTATGTCCAGTTTGCTTAAGTGTTGCCTGACCAGCTCCTCTTCCACCAAGGCTACATCTTCCTTGCTCCAGCCTTTCCTCCTGGTCTCTGAGACCTGGGATTCCTGAAGGCTAGTCTTGCTAATAAAGTGGTGAGGTGAAGAAGGCATTCAGTACTTCAGCCTTTTCCATGTCCTGTGTAACCAGGTCCCCCAACTTGTGCAATGCCCACAGTTTCCCTAGTCTTCCTTTTGTCACCTATAACATATGTTATTTTACATATTTAGCAGTACGCAACTCATTAAACCACAGAATCAATAGAGCAAAGTACTGAGGCAGGAAGTACTGAAGCTGAACTCAGCTCTTAGATCAGATGCTGTGGGGACAAATAAAAACTTCAAGGTTATTTCCAGGATACTCTAAACTCCGCTGATGAAAAGAAACCCTAGCCCCCCAAACAAAACAAAAAGCTAATAAAGAATTTGACTCAATCCATCAACAAACTCAAAATCTTTGCATCTTAATTTAGGTAGTTTTGCTTTAGTAATCCTATGCTGTGACTGGCCTTTTTTCTTCTGAGGAGCTGTAAGACTTCAGTCTGGATTTCTTCTTGGGATTGCCCAATATTGGACACTTTTCAGATTCGGCTGGATAGGGGGCTGGGCCATCTTGTGTAGACCGTGCTTTTGCCATGAAAGGTTGGACGAGATGATCCTTGAGGTCCCTTCCAACCTGGTATTCTATGATTCTATGATTCTTAGTTTGGAAAAACTGCCTAAAAATAGGAGCAAATCCAAAGGAGCTATATAGTTTAATTTATGCCTCCATTACACTTTGGCTTTTTTCAAATGGAAGTTTATGCCCTGTTTATACATGAAGATACCACAGAAAAAAGTTTAAAATAGCTTTTGGACATCTTTAAAAGTCATAATTTTATATCTTCTTACTACTTGCTCATGTTGTTGTATTCCATCATACAACAGGTATGAGAATTGAAACTTTAATGTTGTAATCAAACCAAGTACATCAAAATTAGAGGTAAAATATTGTTGCTAAGGTGAGTGGGTGTGAAATTTAGTGCTCTCTGAAAATCTCCAGGGTGTATGTTACATTTGCCTACAGGACCAGACAAAGATCAATTCAATAATAGCTTGTGAAATTATGCCATCTAGCTTAGATGCAGTAGTTGGGAGTAAATGTCCCATGAAAAATGGTATTTCATTTAAAAATAGGGCTTTTTTTTAATCCACTTACCAAGTGCATATAACTGTGCTATTGATTTTTTAAGACATACTTACTTGGGTGCTAACAACAATTTAGAAAGCCAAGAAAAACCCCAAAGCTTCCCTTTGTAATTTACCAAGTTTCACTGAAAACATAGAAAGAGATGACAGAGAAAGAGCTGTTACTTAAATTTAAAAATCTTAGTCTAAATTTGCATAAGGAAATATATCAGGAACCTAAAGGACTGAAATATGAACCTACAAAGTATTTCACAGAATCTTACCACAACAAGATCAAGAAGAATTTTAACAGAAGAGTGTTCCAAAATAGTCAGAAAAGGGATATAGAGATGATTTTTGATTAAATACATTTATTTTCAGATTGATTTATCTTGCTCTCTGTAGACCACAAAAAGAGACAGTGTTCAGGCAGGCACTATTTATTTCCTACATTTTTGTGTCTGTCCAAAGGCTTGTCAGTTTATTCCATTTTGCAATTTTATGATCCTGCCCTAAGTTAGCACAGTCCGGGGGTTTAGATTTTAGACTTAGACAAAATCATTCATCTCTTTCCATGTAAATGGTTCATAGGAGACATTGTAAAATTGATGATTGTGCTCTGTTAGAAGGCAACATGCTTCGAAATAAGTATTTTAAGTAAAATATCAGCTACAATATGTTGTTCAAACTATTTACATAATTATAGACTGGAAGTGGTATTAAGGTTCCTATTTATGTGACTGATTTATAGCTACATTTTAGTGCAAATATTCCTGGTGATTTGTTAATCCTTAAGTGGATTTTTCAATTAGAGATGCACCAAATTTGCTAGCAACTCACATATATTTGGACAAGAGGTTACTGTAAGTAATGAGTTGCTAGTGGTGTGTATTTAAGATCCTCCAGTGCTCCAGCTCTGTGTGCATTTAAACATATATAGAAAAAATTCTGTCAAAGAGTCACTTCGGCTATACATTGTCTATGAACTTACAACATCATAGCTTATAGCAGATTCTGATCCTAAGGCATATGAAGGGTGTTTTTCAGTGTATCATTCAGTGTCCAGTTATTATCTTTCATTAGGTGGCATAAACATGATTGGTGATCTGTTCAAATGAGTTTTAAAAGAAAGCTTAACTCAGCTGTGTCATGGTTTCGGTTTCAGCCCAGCCAGTAACAAAAAGGCCACGCAGCTGCTCGCTCACCCCCCACCCCCTCGCCTGGCCACGTTGGGATGAGGAGAAAATACAAAGGCAGGCTCATGGGTTGAGACAAGGATTGGGAGGGATCACTCCCCACTTATGGTCATGGGAAAAAGACAGGCTCAACATGGGGAAGAAACAAAATCAATTTAATTTACTACAAATCAAAACAGAAAACAAAACACAAGGGTATTAGGAAGGGAAACCAAACATCAGAACACCTCCTCCCACCCCTCCCGCCTTCCTGGCTCAGCTCCATTCCTGGTGCTTTCTACCTCTTCCCCCCCGGCGGTGCAGGGGAACGGGATGGGGGTTGAGTCAGCTCGCCANTCCTCAGGGGGAAGATTCCTCACTCGTCCCCTGCTCCACCGTGGGGTCCCTCCCACGGGAGACAGTCCTTCACCAACTTCTCCAACGTGGTTCCTTTCCGCGGGCTTCAGTTCTTCCCGAACTTCCCTGGAGTGGGTCCTTTCCGCGGGCTTCAGTTCTTCCCGACCTTTCCTGGCGTGGGGCCTTTCCGTTGGCTGCTCTCCAGTCACACGCTGCTCCAGCGTGGTTTTTACCATGGAGTTACCACCATCTTTGGGAGCCTCCGCTCCACCGTTCACCACCATGGGCTGCAGGGGGACAGCCTGCCGTCACACCACGGGCTGCAGGGCCATCAGCCTCCTCAGGCGCCCCTCCTCCCTCTCCTTCTTCACTGACTCCAGTATCGGCAGAGATGTTCCTCTCACGTTCCCCAACCCCCACACTGCCGGGTCCCCTTCTTAAATATGTTCTGCCAGAGGCGCTGCCACCGTCACTCCCTGTCTGGGCCAGAGGCGGGTCTGAATCTTTGGAGCCAGGGGAACTTCTAGCAGCTTCTTAAAGGAGCCACCTCTGCAGCCCCCTCCCCTACTACCAAAGAAAACTGTGCCACACAAACCCATAACAAGCTGCTAGCAGAAATAAGTTTCTAAAGAGCCCCCACTGAGTGATTGTTTTTATATTTTTCTCCAACTTTGGGCAAATTTACACTTTAAGGCCTACTTTGAATAAGGATACAAAATGTATCCCAAAGCCAAACTGTTAAAACCTTTTAAGTTTTATTTGATCAAAATTGGGGAAGTGTTACTGCATTTTCAAAATGCAAACCATTTATAACACAAGCAGAACAATAAATAGTCAATGTCAGAAATAGACAACTCTGGAACCTCATATGGAGATGGGAGGTAGCAGTGTGTACTTGATCTTTTTCAGGCATCTGTTAGGCTCCAGGAATCAATCCCTGGTGATTACAGGACAGCTGAGATGGTTATCTGACTGTAAGGCTGAAGAGTCACTGTTTATCTTTTATGGCCTGCTGAATACAAATAATGAGGAAGAAGCTTGCAAACCAGCAGAAGTACAGCAGTGTGGTTTGGAGTGTTATGTGACTGATCCCATTTGCTGGGTCTGCAGTATTTGGAGTTAGGAAGGATGCTGATATCAGAGAGGGTGTTTTCTCACCAAACACTTTTGGAGCATGGAGCATTTACTGAGATGCTGAAATATGGAAATGTCATCTTAGCTTACATTTGCTTTATTGTAGTGTGTGTAGCTTTCAGGTGAGTGATGGATAAAAACCTGCTGATGCTACTGGTCTTCTTGCCTTGAGTTAGGGTACTTTGGGGTGATGCAGTCATGTAACAGGCAGAAAAACCTGAAGTTGAATTTTTTTCTGTTGAACAAGAGAAAGCAACCTGCACCATCTCTATCAGCCACAGGTAAAATGATCACCTTTGGAAGTGGTGGAAGCACAGGAAGTTCCCACTGCAGATATCAAACTTTAGTCCTCGAAAACATAGAGCATTTTGGAGTATTCCCAACCCTAACAGCTCCTCTGACTGAAGAAGAAGCACAGAAAGGTGCACAGAAGGTATGTCCCAGTCCCCAAATGCAGCTCTTGTCTATCTGCCAGTCTATCATGAGTCAGCTAATGCAAACTGCCACCCTGATCCAGAACAGCTGTCTAATTACAATTTTGTTATTATTAATTACTGAGTAGAAAATAATTTGTAATTAGCTCAGTCTAAATCAT
This sequence comes from Pandion haliaetus, assembly GCA_013401275.1. Taxonomy (NCBI): domain Eukaryota; kingdom Metazoa; phylum Chordata; class Aves; order Accipitriformes; family Pandionidae; genus Pandion; species Pandion haliaetus. The sequence goes on along the minus strand of VYZV01020572.1, from coordinate 34,432 downwards.
AGTTTAAACAGCCAAAAATTACATTACAAACTAAAGTGTAATTAAGGCACTACACTAAAGTGTTTATTTAAACCCAGTTTAGTTACTGCAGATTTTCCAATCAGGTTCTCAGACTCATACATACATGTAATTAGTCTCCAGTACTGACAGCATACTGCATTTATTCATTAAGCATCAATATTGCTGAACAAATGTAAATAAAATTTAGACAGGAATTCTTTAAAGGGACAGTCATAGAAACGTCTGGGTGACATAATGAAGCTGGGAATGATGTGAATGTTAATGAGCTTTCGGTGCTGCTCTAGTACCCACAGAATTTGTGAAGGTGCACACTTTGAACCCCCATTATTTGCTCCAGAGTTTGCAAGCACCAGTGATCCTGCTTTTACCAGTGTGTAGTCACTTCTCTAGATTGTTTCAGCAGATCTATGTACTCAGCATCCAGGCAGATTCCAAGGATAAAGTTTCAGGTTCTTTGTACTTGAACACTGGGAAGGAAACCAGCGCACAGCAACACCACTGACATTTCTTAACATTATTCATTTAATGTAATGTTTACCAATGGATCTTAAAATATAGAATAAGACTATTGTAGGCAAAATTTGTTTCTTCCAGATCTTATGTGGAATGAAACTAACATTGTCGTGGCTTTGGTTTCAGCCCAGCCGGTAACAAAGCACCACGAAGCCTCTCGCTCACCCCCCACCCCCTCCCCTGGCCATGGTGGGATGAGAAGAAAATACAAAGGCAGGCTCGTGGGTCGAGATAAGGATGGGGAGGGATCACTCCCCACTTATGGTCACAGGCAAAAGACAGGCTCAACTTGGGGAAGAAACAAAATCCATTTAATTTACTACAAATCAAATCAAAACCAAGGATATTAGGAGGGAAACCAAACATCAGAACACCTCCCCCCCCACCCCTCCCGCCTTCCCGCCTCAGCTCCATTCCTGGTTCTCTCTCCCTCCTCCCCCTGGCGGCAGAGGGGAACAGGGGATGGGGGTTGAGTCAGNGTTCCCCTTCTTAAATATGTTCTCCCAGAGGCACTCTTACCATCACTGACTGTCTGGGTCAGAGGCGGGTCCGACTCTTTGGAGCTGGGGGAGCTTCTAGCAGCTTCTTAAAGGAGCCACCTCTGCAGTCCCCTCCCCTACTACCAAAGAAAACCGCGCCACACAAACCCATAACACATATCTCTTACAGAATGTGTCGCAGTCATTTCAGAAATCTGCCATCAGCTATACATTGCAAGAAGTAACTTCCTTCTGAGTTCGTGGCTGAGAAAATAGCTTTTACTCTCTGAACAGTGGCAGAAAAGCAACCTTGCTAGAGACGTGAACATACTCTAATATCAGTCTTTGGCTTCTGAACATCCTCAAATTCAAGGATCATCATGGATAGGGTTTCATGGTAGGCAATGACAAGGAGATGTAGCACATTCACTATGGACATCATGAATGTGATTTCCCATGAAGGGATATGGAGACTGCTCTGGAATAAATATCGGTGTCGATGCAAAAAAAGCTGGACTGGATTGGAGATCTGTCTGTTGCAGTGATGACAGTATTGTGTTCTCCATGCAGCGTCAGCTCAGCTATTGACACCATAGTACAAACCTCTAAACAGCCCAGAGTTTTATTATAGAACAAGTGTGCTAAAGGTGATGTTACAGAACAAAGGAAACTCCTACTATCACACTATTAGCTTCAGGGTTCTAAACCCCATAAATTCTTTTTTCCAGTCCTATTCCACAGCTGTATACTAGCATCCAGCGAACTTCTCAGGGGTCATGTGCTCAGGTGAATAACAGCTGCAAGAGCTTTAACGTACATACTCATCCCATCAAGAAAGATCTCTTCTTGGATTAATTCACTGCTTGTTGCAGTAACAACTGCGCTTTAGGACCAATAAGAAAAACTTGCTGCTATGTCTGGAACAATGATGGTGGTCCACAGTTTTGCTTCCCAAACACAGCAGAGCTGTCTGTCTTTATTACCTCATTGCAGCTGGAGCAACCTGAGGTCTGGTTTGAGTCTTGAGCCTCCAGAGAAATTAATGACTATCATTACATTTTGTTTCTGGTGGACAGTATACCTCCTCCTCCTAATCTTCACTAGCATAAACACATGGCAGTGTAAATGTATTTAATAAAATTGAGTACAATCACACTAAAATAAAACAGGATGAGAATATGAGTTATGGTATTTAACACTTTCCTGGAAGGTGCTTAGGTACAATGTAAACAGTCATGCAGCAACATAAGCGTAATAATGTGTACGTGCCATATATATAATCTGAAAAAAATCCTTAGGTAATATAAGTATCTAGAAAAATTACAATTTTTTTTGTCACATCATCACCTAAGATATCTTCCCATTAGTAAAATGGCAAGTTGCAATTTTTGATTAAATATAATAGCATCATTAGATTTTTGTGGTAAAATAGAGACTTAAACTAAGCTGAGGGATACTTAGAATGCTAATTGTATCTGTTACTGAAAAGTTACCATATTCTTTTTTGGTTGTTTTTGTTTGTTTTATTTCTTTTTGAGAGAATCATATTTGTTATTAAAACCTGCAGCAGCTTGCAGCGAATCAGATACTTCATGACTAGTGCTGTGCATCTTGCCAGCAGACTGTTTGAAGCTGCCTTAGGTTGGGGGGAAGCCACTTCAAATAAAAAATATCCAGAAGTTTTAAAAGCCTGTTCTGGTTTATTTGGAGCATTTATCTGGAGCATTCAAAACTTGGCTTTCCTAAAAATAGGCTTAAAAAAGAGCACTCAAAATAATGTCCAAGTCTAGCAGAGACTGTTCAAAAGCATTCACTGGCAATCCCATCCTGACTTTGTAGGTGGCCTGAAGACACCAGTTTATAAGGGAGTTCTGTTGAGCTTGAATGTGAGTGCACTACACATCAGCTTCATCATACAAGGAAGTGTAAGCAAATGAATTGCCACCTGAACTAGTGTTCCTTTGCTGTTTTGCTAAGATATTGCTTATGTCAACATTGCAGTCACTAAAGTGTGTTTATAATTTGTTAGACATGATGGTGTTCTTATACTGTGGTCACATTCAAGTCCTCAGCTCTGTCCTATAAACAACCCCTGACAGGACTTTGAGAAGCAATGCACATTCTTTACACTTAATACCTCCACCTCCAACCCCTTTGACCTGATATAAAATTCCTTTCCTCCTTCCCCTGTTTATTGAAACTGGCTCTGTGACAGCCTTGTGTTCCACACTAATGAATTCAATGACCACCCACTAATAAGACTTAATGAAAAGAGGTTTTTACCTATATCACCATGTATACTGCAGAAATTGGCTCCTTGGGTGAAACTTGGAGCACCATAAACAGAAAGCTAGCAAGGAAAGCTTTTCATCTGGAGGTGTTAAAGATTTCCTGGATATAAGAAAGGCTCAAAAAAAATGCTATTGATCCTGCTTGAATAGGTATTTACACTATTTCAAGAGTGTAAGAGGCACCAAGTTAGGTGTCTAAAACTCCCAAGGACCTTGGGAAAGTGATTTGTCTGGCTCTACCTATCAGCCAGTTGAGATGTTTTGGCTGAAATATTAACAGTGCAGAACCGAGACCCCTCAAGGCAGTAATGGCTTCTTTTCCCTCAGTATGTGGGCAAATTTGGGCTCTTACTAATAAACTTAGAAAATAAGCCTAAGAAAAGTTTGAAGATATCCTAGCAGGTAAATGTATTGTTTTAAAAGGAGGTATGCCCCTTTTTTAATTTAAGTTCCAATAAACTCAATTTTCTTTATGCTTCTGTATCTCATACTTTATCTTCATACCCAAAGTAGGTAATAAACAATGTCTTGGATGACTACAGTAAATTAAACTACAGTCTTGATTGTCAGGTTGAATAACTATAATTACCACTTTTTAATGCAAGCCTGTACAAATCATAATATCCAATGGACCCCTCAGTTTTGAGCAAATGCAGGCCAGTTGTGAACCTTATGTGAAGAATGTGGTCTTAGTTTTGGTAGACCAGTTGACTAGAAACCATGATACCTGTCTTTCAAAGTGAAATCCATTATATGCTTATTTCAAGCCTTTGTTGCAACAGAGCACTGAAAATGGATGCTTAATGCCATCTCTGTTCAATACTGTGTACATGTTTAACTTTAAGCACATGTTAAATATATCTTTTTAAGAGGAAATTGTATTTTCCTCAAGGAAACTAGCTGCCAGGTATGATATTTGGTGTTTTTTTCTCCAGGTGGGAAATGTTTACTTGCTTTCAGATGACACTCTCCATTCAGGTTCTTTCAGGTATCTTGACAAAAATGATTCCCACAGAGGAGAGTGTTCTAAAAAGTATAAATACTACATATGGGAGTGAAACAAGGAAAGAAAACTTTATGTCTAAAAATTTTACTGGGTTTCTGCCTGATTCAAATTGGAAAAAGAATACTTGGTCCATCAACTGTTTAAAGGTTAAATAAAAGCCTTGTTATTGAATTATAAAGACTTACTTGATTATAAAAATCTATACAACTTTAGGCCTTTAAATGTGAACAGTAGAAATGGTGCTTCTCTCAATATTCATCTTACTGTGTCTGTTTGCTGATGCTAAAGTGTATTTGACATAATGGTAAGTAGTTCAAACAATCTATATTGCTGGAAGCTTTCCCTCACAAAACTATTGATTTTCCTACCCAATCCACAACATGCTCAGAAACACTTGCCATTCTGTTTACCATTCTGTACAGCTAGAATGCATCATTTCACACAGTGTAATGGAATTAAGCAAAACTTGGAAGGCATTTTGCTGGAAAACTTGATATATTTATTTGTAGTTCAGCATAATAGGGAGAAAAATGGTGCTAATTTAGTACCAAAACCACAAGAATTTTTTATTTTGGTAACCTCCTATTTTGTTTGTGGAGAGGCATTGGTGTTACCAAGAAGGACCATATGCCAAGGGAATCTTTTTGGTTATTGTTGTGGTTTCAGCCCAGCCGGTAACAAAGCACCATGCAGCCGCCTGCTCACTGCCCCAACCCCCGGCCACAGTGGGATGAGGAGAAAATTCAAAGGCAGGCTCGTGGGTCAAGATAAGGATGGGGAGGGATCACTCCCCACTTATGGTCACGGGCAAAAGACAGGCTCAACTTGGGCAAGAAACAAAATCCATTTAATTTACTACAAATCAAATCAAAACCAAGGGCATTAGGAAGGAAAACCAAACATCAGAACACCTCCACCCCCCCCACCCCTCCCGCCTTCCCGGCTCAGCTCCATTCCCGGTTCTCTCTCCCTCCTCCCCCCGGCAGCACAGGGGAACAGGGGATGGGGGTTAAGGTTAGCTCCCCACACCTTGTTTCTGCCACTCGTTCCTCCTCAGGGGGAGGACTCCTAACTCGTCCCCTGCTCCACTGTGGGGTCCGTCCCACGGGAGACAGTCCTTCACCAACTTCTCTAACATGAGTCCTTTCCACGGGCTGCAGTTCCTCACAAACTTCTACAATGTGAGTCCTTCCTGAGGGCTTCAGTTCTTCCTGTCTCACCACGGGCTGCAGGGCCATCAGCCTCCTCAGGTGCCCCTCCTCCCCCTCCTTCTTCATTGACCTCGGTATCTGCAAAGGTGTTCCTCTCACATTCCAATCCCCCCACTCACTGCCTGTTCCCCTTCTTAAATCTGTTCTCCCAGAGGTGCTACCACCGTCACTGACTGGGTCAGCCTGGGCCAGAGGCGGGTCTGACTTGGAGCTGGCGGAGCTTCCAGCAGCTTCTCACAGGAGCCACCCGTGCAGCCCTCTCCCCCGCTACCAAAAAAACCCACGCCACACAAACCCATAACAGTTATGAACAAATCATCACCTCACTTAGATGAAGCATTATCTATTGCTGGTCTGCTTTTTTGTTTTTCCCATCTCTTCTTGATGCATTGAGATTTTGTGCACAAATTGATATGAATCTCACTTTCTCTAAGCATCTCCCTCAACCCCAAACACATGGATGTGTTATTTATCCTATTGGGAGATTTCCTGGAAATGAAAAAAGAAGGAGTTTCTTGATGCTACACATGTGACACGTTAAAACTCCTCAGAACTTAAAGCAGAGAGAGGCTTTGATCCTGGTGAGAAAAACAGACCAATGGACAGGGCTTTTAAAGCCAGATGTCTCAGACGTGTCTGAAATGGTACCCATATGATCAGTCCTGCCTTTTTCAGTAAATGAGAAAACAGGCTGATGAGAGGGAATATGAGTGCTGCAAAATAAAGATGATGAAGACAGCCGCTAAAGCACTTTAAAACATTAAAGAAGACTTTCAAAAAGATCACCTGTCAACTTTTCCAGATGCTTTTGGATGACAAAATAATTTTATAATGTTGCTAGTATACCGCAATTTTTTTATAAGGGCAAGGGAAATGTGTCTGGACAGACAACTGAAGTGTTTTTTGCATTTTCCTTGTGTTTTGGGCATGAAGAAAAGAGCATGTTATAGTATCATTTTCTTCTTTCAGGAAAGATTCAATGGCAATATTGTATATCTGTGTTATTTATATCCATTCATTTGTTTATATTTATATTTTCCATAGCTGTATGATTTGTTGTACTGCTGCAAATTAATTCTGATCTATAAATAGCAATAAATATGCACATATTACTCTTGTTGAGGTTTACGGTGGGAAGGAAGTAATTGCCTTCTGGGTTGGGAAAGGGACCATTAAGTAGTATTATTGCTCACTGGAGATCACTGTTGTAACCAAACAGAGCAATACTTCTACCTATAAAGCAGAAACTCTAGTCTATATATGTTTTATTATACCTTTTAAAAATGTGTTTTCCTGTAGGTTGAGCTACTTTCTACTGAGCTTCTTTCTTTTAGCTTGCTCACAGCCCTGAGTCCTACAGGCTGGCAAATGTTTTTCATCCTTTACACACTGATAGGGATTATAGGTAATAGTAGCCATTTCTCTTATTTTTTTTAGTATTTATTTTAGCTATTCCTTCAGATTAGGTATTTTAAAGATGAAAAGGAAAATACCAATAAAGTATAATGCTAAAATCATTGTGTACTTTTCTTCATTATATCATTTTCCCCAGAATCACATAAATGCTGGCTTGAAAAGACCTACTGGGTCTTCAGCCCAAACTCCTGCAGGATTGTCACCAACACTAGATCAGAACAGTCATGGTGTTGTCTAGCTAAGTGTGGAAAACCTCTGAGATTACAGTAGCCTCTGCAGGTAGACTCTTCTGTGGTCTGTTACCCTCTAAGTGAAATGTTTCTTTCCTGATGCTCAACCTGAATCTCCCAAGTCATTATCTGTGGTCATTTCCCCTTCTCAGGTTGTCTGACACTACCATTTCCTGCACAAATAAATAAATATTGTGTGAGTAAATCAGAAGCTGTGTAGAAAAGCAGCCAGCAAAAACATCTATGCTCATCCATGTAAGAACATAGAACCAATATCCTATTTTCAGGAAACTCACAAGCTGCACTTGAAATTCAGTAGGGTACTGAGAACTGTAGAAGCAGAGGGCTGACAGTGTAACTGCTGCTATAGTGCTTAGAAAATCATAGACTCCTTGACTTTGTTATTTACATGACATCCTTTTGCACAGACATGGTATTTTGTATTTCTTAGCTATTTGGCATGTGTTCACAAAGTTGCTGGCAATTACAATGATGCTACCACTCCATTGCCGTGAGTCACTGGCAAACTGGAAAATGTGAATGTTGTCGTCTACCACTTGAATGCAGAATAAACTGTAGTAGGGGAAGTTGTTAGTATTACCAGTAGAAAGAAGACTAGTGGTTTATTTAGTGGCAATTCCTGGGGATTTGAAATAATAACTCTGAATAAGCAAACCTTTATGAATATAAATAATAGGATTAGCTCTTAGGAAAGGTGGGTATATTTTTGATGACAAGACTGGGGCCTTGTGTGGAGTGAACGTTCACCTGTGAGTCTTGGAGTTGCACTTCCTTGTAATGAAATGAGTGATTTTGATGAACATATTTGGACTGTATATCTCTTCCTGGCATACATATATATACACACACACATAATATCTCTCTGAAATAAGATAGTTACCAGATTTCCACAATTGTTCTATTTAGCAACCAGTGTCAGTAGCAAGCCATAAAGTCAATTTTGCTTAATATGTTTTGTCATACTCCTGAGAATTAGCTCTAATTATATTCAGTATCCACATTGGAGGGTGTCTTTTTCAGAATAGAACATTTCATCATTCAGACTAGGAGAAAGTTGCTTCCCTGTGCTGATCAGCATTGAAGCAAATTTTTTAACATGGACAATTTTTTTTTACTCTTAACTTTAAAAAGCTAATGTTTTTGAGGAGAAACGGTAATACAGAACAAACAATTCAGTAAAAAAAAAAAATGAAAAAGTGCTTTTTAATATAAGTATCTTTCATTAGCAAAAAACTCTATGAAAACTATGGTTATGAAGACAAACAATAAGTCTCCTGAATCTTGAGAAGAGAATAGTGAAAACAAGATGAATTAAAGGTAAAAATGAGTAAATTTTGTCTCTTAACCTTCAGGCACTATTAAAAATAACAAGGGAGTAGAAAAATATATTAAAAAATGGTTTGTCATAACAGGCTTCAGAAGAACAAGAACCAAATATCTGTTGCATGTCACAGCTCATATTTTTTTCATCTGCAGTTGAAAGTACCATTCTATGCCTGTTCTCAGTGTAAGTTCAGAACAGATGGATGTCTCTGTGTTGGGAACTCACTGCTACAGAGCTATGGGGACTGGGGTAAATTTACTAAAAAATGCTCAGTGCTGCAGGGCAGGTGTATGAAGTGAATAAATTAGCTGGCAAAACCAGGCACTAACAACAGACACACCACGCACAGCAAGAAAACGGAGGCAGTGTGAAGTTGCGCTTATAGTTTTGTTTTAAACCCTGTACTAGATTTTGTTGTATGAACATTTTTGTGGAGAAGCCACTCCTCAGCTCAAGCTTGAAAACCTGAAGTAGGAACACTTTAGAACAGCTGATTTACATGTTAAGAAACACCAGATTTGTCTAGAAGTCATAAAAGATGGAGTATGAGAAAATATTCTGCATATCCACATACAGCTTCATGCTTCCACTTAGGTTTATAAACATAATTTTTTTTTACCACCTTCTTTTTTACCAACTAGGCTCTTATGTAGTCATATACAAGTGAAAAAAATACATTTTTGTTTTGATTATCGCTGGATCTGATGTTCAATTCAATTACTTTTCACTTTTAATTCTTTTTGTCTCTGAAGGTATAATTAAGGTCTGATGTCAGATTGCAGCTCAGTGCTCATCATTTCTCTCTATTTAACCAGTTTTAGGAAGACAGCCTCGTGGCTGTGATGATAAACAAACAATTCATGGACTTACATGTTAGCAGTACCTTAAAAACAAATAGCTGATAAACTTCTGATACTGATGAGATCCAAATTTACTTTGGGGTCATGCTAGCAATCTATACACATGGACTTCTCTTAAAAAACATAGAACAGCAAAACTGTACATAACCACAAGATGAGCATTACCAGATAAAATAGTAAGATCAGATTTAATAAAGTAGGTCTATTTTGCAGAATAAGTATTTCTGCTTTTAAGTTCAACAAGTCAGTTAAGAACATGACAGGAACAGATTTAATTTGATGTCAGGAGATACAGGATTTATCTGTAGTAGTTACCCTGCTATTCAAAAGGAATAAGCCATTACCATAGCAACTCTGTATCACCTGACCCTCATACACAAACTGGGCCAGATTCTGATCTCAGTCTTGCCAATGTAAATCTGAAATAAACCCTATATGAATGATGAATGAGTGTGTATTACATGGAACATTGTGGCCGGGAACAACCTAGGCCATCACATACGATAAGTATGCTGCCCTCTGTAACAAATTCACATGATATATTTCAACTAACTAATGTTTAAGGCCCATTCTTTTCTAGGAAACATGAGAGGGGATAGTAGTTATTCTGTTAAAGTTGGTTACAAAAGCATTATTATTTTATGAGATCTCAGAATATACTGAAGTTTTCTTCAAATAAATAAAACACGAGTTGCACAACAAGGGATTTGCAAACAAAGGCTCTGATCCTGCACAGATATTTGTACATTTTTAAAATTACGTGCTTGCACACCTCCCTGGACAACTTCTTACAAGCTTTACAGAAAACAGTCTACAAATCTTTGGAGCCCTGGATCCTAATTTAAGATCTGACATAACAAAAAATAGCACCATGACTGGAGGAAGAAGTAAAGAAAAGAGAAACACTTCAGCACGTATTTCTTGTCTTATGTGATCCGATTCACAGGAAGAAAAAGGGCAGTGTTTTGCGCAGCCTGTAGTCTAAGTTGGGGTGGTGCAGAGTGGTGATGGAGTTGGGGGAAGGACACCCTGCTAAGACTGAGTGCTGTGTTGTCACAAAGCACAGCCCATGGACACAGCTTCCTACACATAAGAGGAGTGTATATACGGACCTACCATTGTAGCTACGGTAAGCAGCTGCTCAGCTTGGCTGGTGATGAGGTACAGCCCTGCTGCAATCCCAGGGAGCAACAGTTGGTGCCCACTGACTGCCCATTCTAGGCAGTCCCGAGCTTCAGGGTGCACAGGAAGAGAGGTGTGAAAGAGAGAAACTTGAAAGTGAGCTTTGCCTGTTCCCCACAACTGCGAACTTTCCAGTTCTGGCAACTTGCCAACACTATACTTTGCTGTAAGCCTGAAGAGAAGGTAGTCTTTCCCTGGAAAGGCTTAACTGTGCATGACAGACACAAATGCAGCCGGGGTTTGCGAGCAGCCTGAGCCTGGGCTGCTTTTTAACATTTAGGTAGAAGAGTCTGAGTCCCAGAAATCCCTCATATATGAGGTGAACAAGACTGAATCATGCCATGTATTGAGGATTAGTTCACTCCTTTTCATGGGCTCTTACAGAGTGCAGTCACAGCAAATATTACTTAGGTACTAAATACCTCCATACATTTTGCAGGCTGTAGATTTTAGAGTGCAGAGTAAACTGCTAGAGGACAGAAACAGCCAAGTAGTAATAATGAGATTGGGTGGCAGAGTGGGATTGAATGCCAGAGAGAGATGAAGAAATGTTATGAGGCATCAGACTCCAAATACAGCCTGGTCTGGCAGCTGTCCCATGAATAGCCCCATTAACTCCTACAACGACATCCAGGAGTTAGAGAGTCAGAGATCAATAGGGATGCCTAATTCCAAGTTTCTGTGCCTGTAGTAATACAAAGCTGTCTACACTGCTTTGAAGGTCTTTAAAAAGGAAGACCTCAAATTTAGCTCCCTTTGTGGTAACAGAACTTGCTGAGAAGGTTCCCTTTCTTTTTGACAGTCATCTTGAAATGTTCATGCCTGTATATGTACTTACAGTACTGAGGGGGGAAATACAAGGACAAATCTATCCTTATGTTCAATTTGCCTAAAAGTTTTTAGATCCTGCCTTAATTCTTTGTGCATGTGTGTGTGTAGGCAACCTTAACAGCACATCCAGAGTACTGAATTCAGACCTGAGGCTTCCAGTTCCACATAAACCTGTGCACTCTTAGAGAATGAATCACTGCATTTGGCTTCTCTGTAGGCAATGGTGCTTTCCTCACTGCATTTTTCTCCTAGTAATGAGGTCCACTCTAGTTAGTGCTGCACAGGTGACAGGATAAAAAGGTGTTGCTGGATGACTGAAGGTATAATGAGTTCCCTTTACTGCAAATATGCAGCCCATGTGCAGCCAGCAGTTCCCTTTAATTTGCAGCATGTTCTGAAAATATGCTTGATAAACAATCGCTGTGTGGCTTAGGTGCTGTCTTTCAGTATTGTGAATTTTTAATGTTGGGGTGGGGCACAATCCTCAGTCTCTTATTTTATTTGCTTCCTTTTCAATCCTACCACATACAAAAGTACATCAGGCTAATACTTCAATGATTAACTCTTCTGACTTTCATTTGAGGCAGATAAAAACTGCTAGTGAGTGTGCCTTTGAGACCCATGTGAGGAGCAAACCTTTAAAGAGCTTTTATTTCCGTCCCATCATCTCAAATTATCTTGTTTACCCCCTGAATTCTGAGCAGGTACCATTAGTGCACTCAGTTGTCCACATCACTCTTTTGAAGGGAAAATTAATTCTGAATTACTGGCCCTATAACTGCCTACTTCTTCACATCATCTGTCAGCAAAATAAGCAGACAAAACTGGCTAAGTGGATTTCTGTTAGCTGTCATTCAAAAGGAAAGGGACAGGTGTTGAATGAAGCTTCTTTTTCCAACTGCTAGTTAACAATACATATAGGAGAAGTTTAATTGCTTGTATCCACCTGCACCCTTGTAATTTCTTGGCTTTATTGATTTTAATGAAAATATTAAGTGCACTTCAGGAGCAGCAGCTAAGTGACATGTTGATTGAAATATACAGGAAAATGTATAATGGAAGCAAGCTATTACAGTTTTAATAGAATCTGAAAGAAGTAACATCTAGAGCAGCATTTTCCCTGTTATTCTTATGCATATAGCAAGTTCTGAGATGAGTAATTGGAAGCTGAATAAATGTTTGGTTGTTGTTAAAGAAGACTTTCACCTAATAACCTAATTTTTGTTGAGTAAAGTGACCCAGGCTTTTTAGCATATTTTATTCCATTAGGTACCCTTCAGGGTGCCACAAAACCACAACAAAATATGTGTACGAACACAATCCAAATCATGATAGCTCAGCATTGTAAACAACGACAGCTTTGTACTGGAGACATCAACAGCAACCTCTCTATTTCAGTAAAAGTCTGTGTGAATGGCTTGGAGTTTGCCTGAAGCTACATTCTCAACTATTATTTTTAGAGGACTTTGGACTTAACAGCACAAGCAATATAAAAGCCATGACATCAGCTTTTGTTCAGGAATACCATTCAATGAAAATTGTATTTTTTAGTTCTTTGTATTCAAGTTTCTTCCTGGTTATACTTGGTGTATCTAAAGCTGGCAAAGAGTTAAGATGCATAAACTCCTCTGATTGAAGAAAGGTTTGGTGCCTTTTCCATAATCGAAGTTCCTTAAGGAACTTCTATTATGCTAATGCATGTTTATCATGAAGGAAGCTGCTCAGCTTCTTCTCACCCCCAGTTCAATGAATCTTACATGTTTTGAATCCATAAATCCCACACAGCTGCAAATCCCAAACTAAACTACTTTACACATTTAAAAATCCATTTCTAATATTCTTCATCACATTAATTACCACAATTTTCATAACTTTAGAATCCCTTTATTGTCCCTTGTTGCTTGGTGCTGCACACGCACAGATCAGAAAATGCTGCTACTCAAAAGAGCTCACGATCTAAGCATAAGACAAGACAGGCAAGTTAGTAGAAGACAAAGAAATAGGTCATCATAATTGGCAAAGGTCAGCACATAAACTGCTTGTCTGTCAAGTTCTTTTGTAGGACTTGTGGAAAAGCACAGATTCAGGGAAAGATCCTGAGATGGCCTTGTCTGTGTTCATGGGAAAGTCCTCCCCGGGGTGAGGAACAGGATGATGGAAAAATGGCATTCCTGAACACTTAAGAATTCAGGAATGACCATACTGACCCCACTATCCTGTCTTTGTTGTTAATAAGGATATCTGTAAGAACACAGCAAATGCACAATATGAATTTCCCATGAGTACTCTCCCAGACTCTGGCAAGGAATTTTCCAAGAGTAATCTTATCTGGGTATGCCTTGAACGATTTCTCTTCCTTGAACTTACTTAATGATTGTCTGAACACGTGCACGTTTTGAACCCTCACAATTTTTCCATAGCTTGGCTACTAGAAGAAGTACCTCCTTGAGTTAGCTTTGAACACGCTGTTATCACTTATTGTGCCTCATTCTTGTACTGGAAGAGACATTCCCTATCAGGCCTTTCCAGATTTTGCAGTTGTCTTCCATAGCTGAATGGTCCTTATACAAAAAACACTTTATGTGTAACTTTGACTGCCTTTGTTACTTTTCCATGCCACTTTTCCAGTTCTACCATACCTCTTTCAATATGGGGAAGCTGGAACTATGGATAGCACTCAGAATTACTAGCACAACAGAGATTTATGGAGAGGCATAAAGATGTTTCTCCTTTGTTCTCTGCGTACTTTCTTAATGACTGACTCCTAGCATTCTAGTTGCCCTTTTAATGGCTACTAAGTATTAAGTCATTATTTTCAAAATCCAGCTTTTATAAATTCAAGACTTTTCTTCTCAGCACTAATAATCTAATTCCAAACCTGTTTCATAAGGTTTGGACTTTTTTCTCCTGTACACATTACTTTACATTTATCTGCTCTGAATTTCATTTGCCACTTTATACCATTACTCAGGCTTTCATCCAGCTCTTAGTCAGTAGCCCTTATCCTTACCAGCCTGGAAAGCATAGCATCATTGCTGTCTTTTCCAGATCACTTGCAAATATGCTGAGCAATACAGACTCTTGTGGGATTCCACTAGTGAGCTGCTTCCTACTTTTCCTTTTCTATCTTTTATATTGTTATGTATATATAGGAGAATATTTACTTTTATTCCAAGAGTACCCTGGTTTCTTTATCAGACATCAGTGAGGGTGTTTATAAAATGTATTTTGAATACTAGCTGACCTATCTTGTCCCTGTGCTCAGTGCCTTTTTTAAGAAATTGCAATAGATTAGTGAGATGTTATTTGCCTGTGCGGAAGCCACATTGATGCTTCTTCTATACATCTTATTTAGTCATGTAGCTTATAATTATTCTTTAGAATAATTGGTATTGGACTGTCTGATATGCACATCAGGCTTCCTGGTGTGTAATTCCCAAGATCTTCCCTATGACTTCTCTAAAAATTTTTTATCATGCTGGCCAATGTCTATTCCTGTGACACCGACAGAGTTTTAAATGAGAGAATACATGTTGCAGTTAGTAGCTTGGCTATTTCATCCTTGAGTTCCTTTAAAGCTCTTGGGTGAATACCATCTGGTCCTGGTGATTTGTTATTGTTCATTACAAGCAAGTGGAATGTGCAGGTTGGACTGAACATCTCAATAGTGAAGATGATAGAAGGGGAATAGGTTGGGAGTAATGGAAATATCTTAAAAGTAAAGATAAGCAGTTTATGGTTGATCTAAAAGGCAATAGAGGGGAATTCAATGAGAGGGGTATGGTAAAAGAGGTGGTTTCAGAGGATGATCTTCACAGGAAAACTTTGAATAGGTCTGACTGGGTAAAATTTGCCAATGGTACAGAAAAGGACATGGAAAAATAAAGATGAAATGTTAGCAGAACCTGGGCAATGAACTGCAAAAGCATACTAAAGAGACTGTTTATAAAAGCTGTGGGGAAGAATTCTGTATATGAGCCCTTGATTGACCAAGCTAATTTGTGAGAGTTTGAGTGTCAGAACCTGACCCATAGGGAGAACTGGATAGCTAAAAGGGTACTGCCTTGGTATTGTAGTCTGGCTGCCATTTGCTGAGATTGACAGAAAAAGGGAAGGTTGTAAAAAATAGGAACAGAGGCACAATAGCTTAGAATGAAAGAGGGCTGTCTGCATGCAGAGTTATACAGAATAAAGAAAACTTGTGACTGAACATGGGTGGGATCTCCAGGGAGTCCTAAAGAAAAGTTATTTAAAAGTAACGGACGTTGCATTTAGTAGTGCTGACGTTGTGTTTTATTTGTCAAGTAAAGTACTATCATACTTAGAAATGCTTTGCAAAGGCAGTTTGCTCATGTCAGTCATAAGTCTTTTCAAAAGTTGAATTACAAAAGAGGAGCTTCACCCACTTAGTGTTGTTCTGGGTAACTGTGAATTTAAGCTATGTAAGAAAACTGGGAAATAGGCCCAGGACAGCTGTACTGTATATTCCAGCTGTTGAAAGGGGCAATGGATAATGGAACTGCAAGTCAGAAAAAAGCACTGATGATATAAAAGTGTCTGACTATGCTTTAAAATACAAATTACTCCTGATATCTTTTTGATGAGTGGTCAGGAATATGTACTCAGCAAGATTCTGACAAAAAATTTCATCTTCATTTTCTGTTCTTTAAGTAGACATAATAAGAAAATGCTTCATCTCAGTTCACAAGTAGCTATGCTTCAGTATAGAAAAAAATATTTTACAAACTTGGTAGACATTGTTATTTGTACTCAGTTGCCCCTCAGTCATGCTAAAAATCCAACTGTGTGGACATAGGAAAGAAGACTCCAAAAGCCATACAACAGTAAATAAGACTATCAGGAAATGCTATGTGAACAAACAGGAAGAGTTGCCATGATTGTTCCATGCAAAACCCAAACTTGAATAAGTATGAGAAAAGTAGAGGGGAAACACAGGCATAAACAAGATAATTATTGCAAAATGACATGAAAAAAATATTCTCCTTTCCATACCTACCAGTTTGTGGAAACATTCAAACACATATAGCTGTCCTTTTCACATAGTCATTGGAGGGAGAATGCACAATTTATTTGCATGCATCAACCTCTTTGCAATACTGTGTGCTCTTAATTTGCTTCCCACAGCTAGATTTTTCTCCCTACATAGGTGTTACGGGTTTGTGTGGCACAGTTTTCTTTGGTGGTGGGGGAGGGGACTGCAGAGGTGGCTCCTTTAAGAAGCTGCTAGAAGCTCCCCCGGCTCCAACGAGTCGGACCCG
>VYZV01020572.1:689-17547 GCA_013401275.1 Pandion haliaetus | reverse complement strand
GGACCCCACGGTGGAGCAGGGGACGAGTGAGGAATCCTCCTCCTGAGGAAAGGAGCGGCAGAGACAATGTGTGGCGAGCTGACCTTAACCCCCATCCCCTGTTCCCCTGTGCCGCCGGGGGGAGGAGGGAGAGAGAACCGGGAATGGAGCTGAGGCGGGAAGGAGGGAGGGGTGGGGGGGAAGGTGTTCTGTGGTTTGGTTTTACTTCTCAGTATCCTTGTTTTGATTTGATTTGTAGTAAATTAAATGTATTTAGTTTCTTCCCCAAGTTGAGCCTGTCTTTTGCCTGTGACCATAAGTGGAGAGTGATCCCTCCCAGTCCTTATCTCAACCCACGAGCCTGCCTTTGGATTTTCTCCTCATCCCAACGTGGCCAGGTGCGGGGGTGGGGGGTGAGCGAGCAGCTTCGTGGTGCTTTGTTACCGGCTGGGCTGAACCCAAAACCACGACAATAGGCAAGTGTCATATGAGCGAACTCTTTAAAAAAGTATGAAGCCCTAAATCTTTTCATCGTATAATTTCCTAAACATCACTTTCACTTATTACTTTGTCAGCGTATTAGAGGTGTTCACATCATCAGATTCTAGTTGGGTCTCTTGACAACCTTAAATAGAAAAGGAAGCAAATCTGAAAGACAGAGAAATGTTTTTACTAATGACATTAATACTTCTTTTGTGTGTGGAGGCTATTGTGTTTGAAATAATAATGTGAGAAAGAGGGTATTTTTTTCAGAATAATAACAGCTGAATTCATAACAATCATTACTTTGGAGATAGGCAGATTACTAATTTTGAAAAGAATATTCATTTGGTAAATCTTGAAACAAAATCCAGTCTATTATGTATAATAAAGACATTCAAGTTTGGATATGATTCTGAATAATTTTTCTGGTCAGTATTGAGACTTTTGGATGGATTTTTCTTCAATATTACTGGTGGAATCAACTTTTCCTTTTTTCTTCACTTTTGCAAATGTTACTTTTTCAAGTGACATTTAATTCAGATGGCCAAAAAGTTTTGCATGCCCATTGCCAAATGAAGTCATAAAGTGTGTCTTAAAAAGACAAGACACAGCTATTAAGAAGAAAAACTTGCAATAATGTAATTCATTTAGAAATACTTATTTAAAAGGAGAAATATTTCTGGAAATAGAGTTACAATGGATGGCAACAACTTTATCTTGTTTTTGATAGTGAACATAGCATTATGGGCTGTATTGTTTTTGCCTTTATTGACTTAGCACTCAAGGACTGTGGTAGTTAGATGAGATACAGACAAAAAGAAAAAAACCCCTAAGATGTTGAAAATTCTGAAGTTTTTTTATTGTTTTCACTGGTAGTCTAGCTGACAAGACTTATGTCTGACTGAATATCCTGGTCATCAACAACTAGTCTAAAAGGAGCAAATTCTCAGCTTCTGATACGGTGTATTGGTGCAGTGTCCTCAAAAATGAACTATGCCTTACAAGCTTAGAATTGTCTCTGTGTGTTCAGACCATTTTATTAGTGTGTTTCACAGGGCATTTCTTACACAGGGCATTTCTTATACATTGAAGTTAAATCAGTCCATGCAACAAATGCTTAAATATTTGATCAGGATTGGGAGGACTTTTCATGTATATTTTCTTTTTCTCTAGCAGTTACTGTTACTTTAATTTTCCTTGGTTTTAAACTGGGATTAATTTTACTTCTTAGGAAAGTCCAAGGTAGTAATTTAGACTCAAATATTCTCATGTAAACCTCATAGCATTTTTGGCTCCCTCAACGTTATTCCTTTATTAAATTCAGGAAAACTAATGGCTTAGCCAGAAAGAAGGGTATAGAGGATCTGCTGTCCATTTGGACTGATGACTGGCATTTTGAAAACAGTAGAGGAGGTGAAATAGAGTTCTTATTTCTGGTTTCCTATGCAGATTTGTCCAGCAATGTGTGGGGTCATCCATAGTGTGAACCACAAACTTTACTCACATCTAGATTAGCAAAGATGATCTGCTCCAGCAATGGGATAATAAGATGCTTCTACTTGTTCAGGTTGTGATGCTGCAGTCAGCATCGAACTCTCAAGGCTTAGCAATAAGCCATCACAAGATTTATTGTGGACAACAAACTTTCCTATGTACCTAGATGTGTTTATCAGTTTGAATGTTATAGGATAAGAAATGTCAAAAGCAAAATCTTGAAACAGCCTGTATTCTCAGTAAATAAAAATTGAACTCAGTTCATTACTTTTTGGCAGGATGTTATTTAAGCTCATGTAAAATATCTTTTGTAAATCTCTGTATTAACACAAGGCATGTAGATATTTTTATTTATGTCTGTATCTCACTTGGAAAAATCCCACTGCTGACTGTGCCCCCAAATTTAAACATACTGTGTACAAATATGAAGATAATGAATATCTGTAAATTCTGTAGGTTGCATTATCACCTCTAACTATTCCTATGTGTTCTCCAAATCCTGAACTCAGAATAGAACCTGATATTTAGCCAGCTTTAATTCCATGTGATTTTTTTCACTAATGAACTTATTTACAAAAATCATTTGAAAGTAGAAAAACAGTGGTTTTAAACAGTTGCATATATATTTCATGGCTCATTCAGTTGCACTGGTTTGCCAGATTTTTCAGTAAAATAATAGCAAATAGTAATTACACTCAGCATCTCTATTGTAAAGGCTGATGTTCTGGAGAAAAAGAAAAAAAGTGTTGTCTAGTTTTTTAGCCCTGAAAAGTAGAGTTCTCAGTTTTATCTGCCAACTTAGCTGCTGGTTTACAAAGATTTGACATACATACACATTTTAGTTAGGTATGCCTGTAAAATATTGCACTTTGGGTCTATTTAATGACTCTTATCCTGTCTAATATTAATCAGTAATAAGATATGATTCTATCAGACATCTGGTGTCTAATCTACTGTGCCTTAATCATGCAAGAATATGTCAGTGTGCAAAAATTGTGACAATATTAAATATCATGATTTAACAATTAATACACTGCAAATGATTTGTTCCTTTCAATGAGTAACGTTAGAGAAGGAAAAGTTAGTCTTAGCAAATACCTTTTTGCTTGCTCTGGAGATCAGCTACAACAAGCAAAGCACTTTCATGTGGAAAAAAAATAAAACAACCCTTCAAGTGTCTGATGAATATTTCATAGCACTTGTGACTTGCAGAGTGTTCTAACATGTCTTTTTGTACTCTAGTCAGCACTGGGCTAGAGAACGTCATCTTTACTCATATCAGTAAACATCAATCACATACAAAAGACTACATCTGAAATTGAAATGTAGGTTGTACTTGAACCCTATAAATTCTCTTTACCTTTTGGAAAAACAGCAGGGACTTTTAGGGACCAACTTTACAGAACCTGAAATGTCTTTGTCTGTCATTTTTAGGATAAAAAGGCAACCATTCAAAGAAGTTTTTTTATCTTCTTATCGTTTACTTCCATTATAAATTTAATCAAATATTATTTATTGCACCCATCTCTCTTGGCACTTCATAATTTCCCTTCCTTTCCAGACTGCCTCTTTTCAACGTGTGTCCCATATATTAAAACTATCTTATATTCAAGTAAAGTAACATGCCACTAATTTAAAGAAAAGTAATGTTACAGCAAAGTTATAATAATAATGTCTTTTAAGGAAAAAATACAAATCCAGGGAGTTTTAATAAAAACTTAGGAAAGATAAGGTATGGAAATGCACAATTAATGGAAGACGGAAACCTTAAATTTATCTTCCTGTCAATGATTGTATAATAGTACTAATACAAAGTAGCAGTTATAGCTTCAGATTAGATTAAACTAATTTTTAAATACAAATAAGATTAAAAAATTCTATGACTGTCTGAGTAAA
The DNA here is from genome assembly GCA_013401275.1 of Pandion haliaetus. NCBI lineage: Eukaryota > Metazoa > Chordata > Aves > Accipitriformes > Pandionidae > Pandion > Pandion haliaetus. Next base: position 13,695 of record VYZV01020572.1, on the reverse strand, counting down.
AACTAATTTTAAAGAATTGCGGAGTTAGGAAAAGTTCTTTCTTATGAGTTTTGTGCAAGATATTTGTTAATTTTGAAATAGGTCTGCACAGGAGATGTGCAGCAGATCATGCTTAAATTGAATAGGGTCACAGAATACAAGGTCACATCAAATATAATTTGATCTCCTCTGCATCAGAAGCTTCTACATTTCATTCAGGTGTTTCTTTTCCAAAGCAACTACCTTGACTGTGATTAATGAGTAACTTGTGTACTGCCGAGTTCCTCAGCACTGCCTGGCATCTGTGAGTGGGAGGGGTATTTACTTTCTTATAAATGAAAAAACTAACTACTGAGACAACATGCTATGGATTTCTGAAGTTATGATGGAAGAGCTATGATGGAGATTCAGCTGTTATGTTGATAGGTGGACAAATTTGGATTTTATTTGCAGTTAATTTTTTTTAATATTGTTTACATGGGAAGATGAAACTTGTTCAACAAATGCTGCTAACATCAGCTAATGCAATAAAAAAAATTGTTCAAGTAGTTTCATATTCAATTCTGCTGAACAGATGAATTTTTAAACTTCATTGTATTGAATGAAACACAGCCATGCTGTGATTTTAGTTATGGAGAAATGCTGTTGGAAATCAATAAAACAGCATGTTTTCCCCAACACAACAGCTTTCTAGTCAATAAAAGTATCAAGTTATGTGATGTAAAAATGTGGTATTTAGGTAGATTTCTTGAGAATGAAAGGCTAGTTTTTTTCAGAGAGAGTTTGTGGATAATACTTTTCCAACTTGCTTCCCAATATGGCTTTTAATTTGATAATGCTTAAACGAAGTTCTGAATGAAGATTACAGATGTGTCAGGCCAAAACTACCCATCTTTTCCCCAACAATTCCTAGTGACAAATCTTTTTATAGCACTACCCATTCTTGAGAAGATTCAGGGTGCTGGAAATTTAGCTTTCTTCATCATTACACAAAAATTGTCAGTTCTGAATGTGAGCTATATGCTGGTTTACAGAAAAAAACCTCACTTTTTGAAACTCTCCTGAGTTAGAACTTATTTGTGTGTCTGACTTGAAAACAAGGATTCTGTTTCCCAACTACTTTCTGAGGCTTTGAAATGTGAAATCATTTCACATGAGAAAGAAGAGCACACACCGATAGTTCTCAGAGGATAAGCCTGCCCCTAAATGGGAAATAAATACCATTGCAGAGCTGGACAGCCCAAAATGGGATGCAAATACCACTGCAGAGTTGGACAGCCCAAACAGCACATTTCTTTCTTGAGTCTTTTATTGTGGCAACACTTAGCATCCCATATGCTTGACTATGCTTGTTTATGTATATGCATTGCAAGACAGCACCTCAGCTGGGAAGTAAAGGGAAGAAAAACAATAAAGCTGACTTGCATTTGCCAATTAAATAAGAATTATATTGGTTTGGGTAATGCTACCCTTGAATGTCACTGACCAGATTGGCACTGATCAGTGCCACAAAAAATAGGTATCTCATAAATACTGTGTCCTTCAAAAAGCTATAATGATTCTTCCAGTGCTTGCTCCTCACAGAGAAAGAAAGTTGGGGGAAACAAGGACTGTTTGCATCATGCATTGCAGTCGGTCACAATCATGGCTGTCCTGTTACTGTCATGAGAAGGAAGGCTCCTTTTCTCACCCTAATCTGCTGCAATGTTCTTTTGAGAAAATGCTGCCTTCAGTGTGGGTCTGAGGGTTTATATATTGTGCGTGTGTACATATACTCCCTTATATGTATGTATATTTCCATTTATATACACCCACTGTATATGTTCACACACACACCATATACACGTGCACCTTCTAACTGTATATAAATAATGGAGCACATGTGAGGGCAGAGCCTGTAATTCGTAAATTAGACAACTGCTGACACACAGTGACAATGGTGAATGAGCTGAGCCATTAAAGTAAGTCTGAGCCTGTTGAAAATATTGGCCAGGGAAAGTAGCACATAGATTGTGCTATTCCCAGTCATGCAGGGAAAATATGAAGGAAAGAAGTGACCTTGCACATGTTGGTTCTGCCTGAGAAACTCTACGTGTGTGTGGGAAGAGCTAGCTGAAAGGAAGAAAATAAATGATAGGTTATCTGTATGTAGCTGCAGTAAGCCCAGCTGGATCAATACAGTGGGTCCCAATCATCATTAGCTGGGCCTGGAAAGGGGGCTCTGAGAGACAAGGTTGCATTAAGAAGAAATGTGTGCTTCCTTTTAATGGGGATGGATTTGTGAGCATGCTTTCATTTTTGCTTTCGTGCCTTCTCAGAGCATCTCCTCCTCACAGGGCAGGGGGGGTATTTCCCATACTCTGGGCAATAACTGGGCTGTGCTATACCCAGTTCTCATGAGCAACTGGATCTTCAAAGCTCACACTTTTCTGGAAGTTACAATGGTATCTAAAACTCCTGCGGACGGTTGCACCAACCTTAAGCCCCATGAAATCATTCCAGCTATAAAATCATTAAGCACCTTTGACACTGCAGAAGCACAGAGCCCCAAGATATAATTATTTGTATTGATGTAAAGAGCACAGCAGAGGTGGGTTTCATGGAACAGAATGTTATTATCATGGTGTCATGGTTTAACCCCAGCCAGCAGCTAAGTGCCACATGGCTGGTCACTCACTCCCCTCCCTCAGTGAGATAGGGAGAGAATCAGAAGGGTAAAAGTAAGAAAACTTGTGGGTTGAGATAAGAACAGTTTAATAATTGAAATATAATAACAACAACAACAACAATAATTATGATGATTATGATGATGATGATGAAAAGGAAATTAACAAAAGAGAGAAATAAACCCCAAGACAAACAAGTGATGCAAATGAAAAACAATTGCTCACCACCAACTGAACAATGCCCAGCCTGCTCCTGAGCAGCAGTCCCCTGGCCAGGTTTTCACCTAGTTTATATGCTGAGCATGGCATCACATGGTATGGAATATCCCTTTGGCCAGTTTGGGTCAGCCATCCCAGCTGTGTCCCCTCCCAACTTCTTGTGCACCCCCATCCCACTCGCTGGCTGATTGGCATGAGAGGCTGGAAAGCTCTTGACTTAGTGTAAGTGCTGCTCAGCAGCAACTAAAACATCAGTGTGTTATCAATATTATTCTCATCCTAAATCCAAACCACAGCACTATACCAGCTACTAGGAAGAAAATTAACTATCCCAGCTGAAACCAGGACACATGGGTTGTAAAGCACACGTTTTAACTAAAAGATACTTGATAACTTAGGAAGTCTGTGTAGTCTAAATACAAGCCAACTAGCTGATTGAGGTGACTCTCAGGCTTCAGCTGGGGCAGTGCTCATTCCCAGAGATGCTCCAGCACACTGGTACACTTTGTGAGTTTTCTGAACATTTTCCTGTTTTCTGAACAGCTTTGCACTGAGACTAGTGAAGATGTCAGAGCCAATCATCTGGGAATTCAAGGTCTACTTCAGACCTCGTTTTTGAGACTTCTGTGAGTAGCTGGTTTGCTTAGCGTTTTTTTCCCCCAAAACTTACTCACTGCACTCCCTCACACAAATAACAGAATGAAAGAAAAATCACTCAGGAAATGACAACAGTAGGTACAGAAAAATATGTGTGTGACATTCCTCACTAAAAGGCACACTGAAGGAGATACAGATAACATTTAGTGTTCATGTAATTCTTTAGATAGCTGAGTGCATTGGCTGCTAGTGCTTAGCATGTTGGGGTAAACAAAAAAGTACTACCTTGTTTTTTCCAAAGCTGTTCTTTCCATCCTTGCTCAAACATAATTCTTCTCTAATGAATCTGTAAAGATAATAACCCCAGAATCTTTTTTCTTAAACAACTGCAATTTCAGTTTGCTTGAAGAGTATTTCTTGCTGAAACAGCAAGCTATACTATTTCTGGCACATGTATTGTTTCTGATAACAGATCATACAGTCTTCTCAGTTATACATAGGTGACTTCATTGCCTTTACTGTTTCTTCATTTAATGGGGTGTGCAGAGGTAACTGGGGACAGAATTGTCTCCACCATGGATTCTCTGTGAGCAGTTCTGTTGACAACAGGTCAGACCCACTACATTTGTGCTCTCTCTTCCAGAAATAAAGGGACTCTATCGTACTAACAGAAGTAAAAAGGTATTCAGAGCAGAAATGAAAGAAACCATTATTACTTTAAATTTGTATATATAGGAATAAAGGTAATCAGAAGGAGCTGAGGAAAGATTTTTTTCAGAGCAGAAGAACATTTGAATATTTGCTATTTGGCTCAGGGTTCAGAAAAGGGGAGCAATCCATGTAATCCTTGAAATATCAAGCTTATTATGAAGGCTTGCACTGCTATTTTCAATGATATGTGAGATCTAGGTCTTTTCCTTTAGCAATTCCTGTGCCAGCCTTCTCTGGTCTGCTTGTGAAATCCACCTTCTTATACGTGTGACAGAACTTGTGAGAAATCAAAACAGACCCTGTTCCTCAGTTTAAAAAGTATCAGGTGTATCTTAAGGAAGGTGGTAAGTCTTCAGAAAGTGTCAGATATGAGTAAGGGAACTAACAAGAAAGATGTTCCTTTGATAGCACTGACAGACAGAAAGAACACAAATGTGTAAACCTCCACATTTGGATCCTGATTCTTCACTTTTGTTGTCTGTCTAGAAGCTGAAAGCAAGAAATTCAATTTTATGTGTTGTTACGGTGCAACAGAGAAATGGGTTTTTGAGTGACTGTTGTTTGCTCTTACATGCTTTGGCCATAACTTCTGCAGTTCTGTGGCTAAATAGACTGTGGTGGATGATCCTGTAAGATTTGGTCTTGGCAGAGATTATAGCCCATAGGAAGGGGTGAATGCATGAAGCATGTGTGGAGAACACAAATGATGCCTTGTCATATTATTTCTACCAGCTAATCTGACTGTTGCAGTGTAGGCTAGGTGACTCGTAAGGGATAATTCCAGCAGAAGATGTCTTAATCACCTAGTTCCTACTTGCTTGACAGTTTTCTGATTCTCTGAGAAGGCTCTTCTCATCACATTCAGACTCCAGTGTGAAATAACATTCACTGATGGCCAGTATTTAAAATTTCAGATATATCTCATCAAGTCTTTCTACCATTGCACAAACACTTTCTAGTATTATCCTGACACTTCATTTGATATGTCCTAAAATTTCGTTTACTTTTCTCATGACTGCATTATGTGAGTGTGATTCAAAGACACATCCATTTTTTTTCAGTTGATACAATTAACAGAAACTTTTCTAATTAATTGCAGTGTGCCTCACTTTGTACGAGCATACTACAAAGTACAGTTGCTGTTACTTCTGCGTTCAGGGTGACTTGAAAGCGAGTGTATTGGGCAAATAAACACCCAGTCACCTCCCACAGTGATGAAATCTTCCAGTACGATGTCATCAGCAAAAGTTAGAAGTCTCCTTTCTGTACTGAAGTTATTATTGAAGCTACATTTGGTTCCAGAGCAAGTAACTTCTCTAGTCAACTCCCTCTAATCAAATAATTCTTCATCAAACAGGATTATCAGGTTAATTTAAGGCAATGTACATTTGACCACATGAGTTGTATTCTTATTCTGCATTGCATTTCATCTAATTACCATTAATTTTTTTCTCCCTCTTTTTTTTTTTTTTTCCAAAACATTGATGTTGCATTGGCTGGTTATGTCTGTGCAACAGATATGTCTGTTATCTACTTTCTCCCCAGTTTATTAATGCATGTGCTATGTTAACATGTTGTATAGTCATACAAAACACCACCCTTCTCCCTTCCCTTAATAATATCTTCAATATGGAACAAAGTAAGACATCCTTTTAGAGATCACTTTTGCCTATGCACGCCGGAAGATGGGTTTGGGCACCAATACAAAGTCTTTTTTTTCTTTCTTTCCAACTATATTGGTTAATATCAAATATTATGAATTCCTACAATTCTTGCACTGATTTTGGCTGGAATAGAATTAATTTTTCTTCACAGTAGCTAGTATGGGGCTATGTTTTGGATCTGTGCTGAAAACAGTGTTGATAACATAGGGGTGTTTTAGCTATTGCTCAGCAGTGCTTACACAGAGTCAAGGTCTTTTCTGTTTCTCACACCACCCCACCAGAGTGTAGGCTGGGGGTGCATAAGAAGTTGGGAGGGGACACAGCCAGGACAGCTGACCCAGCTGAACAAAGGGATATTCCAGACCATATGATGTCATGCTCAGCATATAAAGCTGGGGGAAGAAGAATGAAGGGGGGACGTTGGGAGTAATGGCAAGTAACGGTTCTTCTTCCCAAGTAACTATCATGTGTGATGGAGCCCTGCTTCATGGAGATGGCTGAACACCTGCCTGCCAATGGGAAGTAGTGAATTAATTCCTTATTTTGCTTCACTTGCACATGCAGCTTTTGCTTTACCTATTGAACTCTCCTTATCTCAAGCCACAAGTTTTCTCACTGTTACTCTTCTGATTCTCTCCCTGATCCCACTAGAGGGAGAGTGAGTGAGTGGCTGTGTGGTGCTTAGTTGCTGGCTGGGGTTAAACCATGACACCAGTCTGTGTCTAAAACCTGAGGCGACCACCTCACAGGAGAGATAAATGACCTCAATCCTGGAAGAAGGACATATTTTAGACAGCAGAAACCTTACCACCGATATAAGTCAATCCTTATAGCAAAGTTTTATAGTACTGTATAGTACAGTTCGTTAGAGTACATTACTGTACTGTAGGCTGGTTTATGTTATCCTGAAGGTTCAGTGGTAAGGACAGAGTCTTATGGTAAGATCTGCATGCAGCAGAGCCCACAGTGTGTCTGCTGGGAAGTATGGGCAGGCAGGCAGGGATTCCACAAGGCACAGCGGTAGCATTGACGGCTCCAGTGCAGAAGCCATACAAGTGAATGACTGAACACCAGGGGATTAGCTACCACTGAAATTGAATATAAGGGGTTAAGAGCCTTCCCATCTCTCTTGAGTTCTGTAAAATCAGCCTTTAATTTGAGAACTTGCCGTTCCATCCTTTATTCTTTGACACACTCCTATTTTTAATCCTTTACCACGTGATGCAGCATATTGTCTGGCAGCCACTTAGCAAGATTGTTGAACTACTTTCATATGTGGTCTGTGCTGGATGATGCAGCTCATATTTCTTTAGGGGTAAAGAAAAAAAAAGAAACCTTGAGTGATTCACAATGACCTGATGTTTCTGTGTATACTATAAATACTAGCAAGGGCAAGTCTCATCGTTGTATAAAACTGGAATAAAGTTCTTCCCAGTAGATTGCAGGAAGCTGAAAGGAACCAGAATGCATTAGGCTTGACATTACAAGGGCCAGGTGAGAGAATACTTTGAGTTGTCTAGGAATGGTGTCTCTCAACTGGAGAGCTGCCCTTGTATTGCATTTTCTGTTCCCTACTGTCATTTGCTGTGCGCATACGACAGGGAAACCAAAATGCTGCTTATGAACACTACATTATATTTGTCCAAGCTACTGTATTCTGTCTATACTTTTAGTATACATACATTCACATTATGTATTATTATTAAGTACATTTACATAGACCATAGTTATATGCAGAAGCATACCAGACTGTGGATAAAACCTCTCCCTGTTATTCTCGATCCACAGTACTTTGCAGAAAGGAGAAAGAAATACATATATGTATGTGTGTGCTTATGCACTGAGATACACAGATCTGCTCTATACTGGAATTAAACCAAGGACAACATTTTTAGGGCCTCATCTCTGTCCTCTTCATTTTTTTTGCAATAATATGCAAAAGTAACTGTAACACTAATTTACAAGAAACAAAGTCTTTTGAAAGATTTTTCCTACACATACTTTTACCACATGGAAGTCCTCCTTTTGGAAAGTAAAAGTTTAATTTTTTTAAGTGTCAGAAGGGAAAGAAGACTTTTGCAATTTTTTAAAATGGAGAAAGAAGTAAAGGAAGCCAGTTTGGTTTTGGTTCTAGTTTCACTGAAATATAAACCCCACAAATATTCCTGGAATTTACTAATATTCACATGCAAGTATTTTAATGTATAAAAAAGACAACTGAAAATTTTTTCAGTGGCTCTTTTTAGAGCAGAATGTGAAGCAGACTTACTCTACACTAAAATCTAGTTCCATATCCTCTTACCCTGTGCCTTCTTTTTTTCCCTTTATTTTTGTTGACAACCATTCCGTGGGAGTAAGTACCTAAAGGTTTTATTTGAAGACTATTCAAATAGATGGGAGACTTTCCACTGATTTACTTGTACTTTGCACCAGACCGTATGTTTGGTAGAGTTTACAGGAAGACCTGAAAGTCATCTAAAATGACAACACACCATTTATTATGTAGGGAACCCCCTGTACAGACACAGGACTGGCTCCTGCTTCTGTCTGTTAACATATCTGTAACTTCCAGGAGAACAACCTAAATGCAATAGGACCTGATTTTCCATTGACTGTGTCTTGTATAGCCGTTTGCATCTCTGCTCTGTGGAAACTGATTCTTAAAACCACTCCTGTTGTTGTTGGCAATACAAATTATTATACAGTGTTTTATTGCCCACGCAAGAAATGCAGTGAAATAACTCCAGGCTACCAGCAGTTGAAAACAGATTTTTTTTAATAAAAGTTTTCTTTCTTGTTCAGCTCTTTCTTTCAGATGAACAGTCTAAGCACACAGGAAATGTAAATGCTTAGAATTAGATTTGTCTCAACTGAAAAGGACTGATTTAAAAAAGTTGTTCCTCAAAATGTGCACCTTTTGTATACAGCTTATATTGCACAGCAACAGAGAAACAAGCTCAGTATCTGTAAAATATTGATGACTAGAAGAAACTTAGTGTTGAGATTGTAACTATTTCACAAGGAAGGTGCAGTGATTTATTTGGTCTAATGTCACTACCTTATGCAGTTTCTACATGGGAAGCAGGCATTGTTTATTTTGTTTCATTTGTTGTTGATTGCTGCATAAGGAATTTAGTAAATTCAGCTTTATTCTTTTGAATTCATAGCAAACCATCAGGAATAAATGTATTAAACAGTAGCTTCATCATGAAGGGTTCTAGGTGACTCAGAACACAAGAACAAATTGGAAAATAAATACTGTTATTTGTGCGTTGTTTGTCATTCACAATCAAAGGAAAGCACATCATAGTCTGAGAGTCCTTTGATCTCCTAAACAGTTGATATCACTGGACACTGCAACAATTATCTGCAGTAAGTGGTGGGTGGTGGGTTGATGCTTATCTCGAATTCCTCATGCCCCATGTTGGGTGCCAAAAAGGATGGTGGTGGGTTGACCCTGCATGGACACCAGGTGCCTACCAAAGATGTTCTATCTATCACTCCCTCTCATCAGCTGGACAGGGGAGAGAAAATATAATGAAAGGCTTGCAGGCTGAGATAAGGACAGGGAGAGATCACTCGCCAATTACCATCACGGGCAAAACAGACTCCACTTGGGGGAAATTAACTTCATTTATTACCAATCAAATCAGAATAGGGTACTGAGAAATAAAACCAGATCTTAAAAACACCTTCCTCCACTCCTCCCTTCTTCCCCGGCACAACTTCACTCCCAAATTCTCTACCTCCTCCTTGCCAGTGGCACAGGGGGACAGGGATTGGGGGTTGTGGTCAGTTCACCACACATTGTCTCTGTTGCTCCTTCCTCCTCACACTCTTCCCCTGCTCCAGCGTGGGTCCCTTCCATGGCGTGCAGTCCTTCAGGAGGAAACTGCTCCAGCGTGGGTCCCCCATGGGGTCACAAGTCCTGCCAGAAAACCTTCTCCAGCATGGGCTCCTTTCTCCACAGATCCGCAGGTCCTGCCAGGAGTCTGCTCCAGCATGGGCTTCCCATGGGGTCACAGCCTCCTCTTTGGGCATCTACCTTGCCTGGCGTGGGGTCCTGCACAGGCTGCAGGTGGATATCTGCTCCACCGTGGGCCTCCATGGACTGCAGGGGGACAGCCTGCCTTACCATGGCCTTCACCATGGGCTGCAGGGGAATCTGTGCTCCGGCGCCTGGAGCACCTCCTCCCCCTCCTTCTTCACTGACCTTAGTGTCTGCAGGGTTGTTTCTCTTACATGTTCTCACTCCTCTCTCTGGCTGTCGTTTCTGTCCAGCAACTTTTCCCCCCTTAAATATGTTATCATAGAGGCGCTACCACTATCGCTGATTGGCACGGCCTTGGCCAGTGGTGGGTCCGCCTTAGAGCCAGCTGGCATTGGCTCTGTTAGACATGGGGGAAGCTTCCGGCATCTTCTCACAGAAGCCACTCCTGTAGCCCCCTGGCTACCAAAACCTTGTCACGCAAACCCAATACATGCTGTTAACAAAGGTGTTATTAATTACACAGTGAATGGGCTTTGCAGGATCAGTTAGATTATTAAAACATTAGGTGTACTTTTCATGGCTTGGAAGGCTGATCATTCAGAATTAACAGAACAGCCTCTGAGGGTTCAGCACTTAAGATTTCAGAGAAATGTTAAAGAATTTCTTTATCTGTTTTCAGATGTCCATCAGTTATATGCATGGCACAGAACTGAAATGTTATGAAGTGAATTCTCTCCTGGTATCCCAATATTTGCTCATTCCAGTGATTTCCACCAGTATCTTAAGAAAGTGAGAGTAAAGTATAATATTCAAACTATGATGAAAAGTGATGTAAGTAGGATATAAAAGAGGATAAAGTACTGAAATGATCTGAGGTTGTTTTAGTAACAAAGTTGTCAGGATGTCATTTCTGGGATGAAATCATGGATCAGAACCTGTGTCCTAACATTAATGGAAATCATCCTCCAAGTGTTCCTTTACACCCAAGAGCCTCCTACAAGACCTGATGTGCCCCCAAAGCCTTAGTGCTGCTCAGTGTCTGCAGCTCCCTCCCTCTCCACTTCTGCACTCACACTGCACTTGCTCGGCTTTGCTCAAGTAAGTTTGCCACAAAAATATTAGGCTTTGTTTCCATTTTTTCCCACCGAACAGTGTATTCCATTTAGACATCTTCCTTCTGTAAGTGTGGTAATGACTGCTGTAGGTCATATTCTCTTACTTTCACTGTCTATCTCTAGGTATTTTTTCCTCTTGGCAACTGGTTGTACCAAGCCAAGTCCTGATCTGTTGCATGTCCTGAGTCTTTGTTACAGACTCTGGTTGTCTGGATGATGTTAAAAAAGCTGTCCTCAAAGGGGAAAGAAAAACAGGATAGATAAGAATTTTTAAGCAGGCAACAAACACGAAAAAAGTAATTCCTGCCATTCTGAATATGTGTTGTTTGTTTGTTTTAGATTTGTTATTCAGTTTAAAAGCATATCAGATACACGAATGACTGTGACTTGCTATTATCACTCTAATCTTCTCCCCTGTGATTTTTGCTAGTCGGCAGATCTTTGGAGAGACATATTAAAGTCCATTTGTGTCTATTAGAATTTGAAATTCATCTTTTCTGTAGTCTCTGTGGGTTTCGTTGTTTCTGTTGAAAAGATTGAGCATTATAGCTAAAGCTTGGTACAGAATTCTCTGTTTATTTGTGCTCTAATGGGGTTGCAGAAAGAATAGAACTGTTTATTTAGTTTCTTCCATAAGGAAAGGGTATTTTATTATCATTTTGTAGTGTAGTATTCCTTATTGCTCCATTGAGCCAAGGATTGTTAGCAAACATAGCCAAAAAGACAGCCCTTGATACAAAGAGCTTGCGAACAAAAAATACAAGCAGAAGTGACATGGCAGAGGAGCTGGGAAGAATAAGGTAAGGATGGAACCAAAACTTTTAGTGAAATAACCAGAAGTCACAAGAAAATCTTGCTCTGACTGCTAGCAGTCTACTAGTGCTCTAATAGCAGGATCCAGTTCTCAGGAGGGATCTGAGTGAAGACCAGGGCAGTGACTTTATGAAGACTGGTAGTTGCATATTTTTTCTCCAAATACCTTTAGCAGATATGTTTATGATGGCTCCAATAGACATTCAGTTCTGATTTTTCTTTTTGGGGAGAGGAACTCCTGGAAAAAGTTTTGACATTTTGGTGTTTTATTGTTCAACTTATTTCAGTTGTGCCTGGAAAGCACTGGAATACCCGTGCAGAGCCATCTAACTGGGAGGTGTGTGCTAACTACTCATTCCTTTTAGTATAGTTTGACCCCTTGATTGGATCAGTCAGTATAAATTAGTTTGAAAGCCATAATACACGTTTAGCCCTGACTTCACTTGCAGAATGGAACTAGTGAAAAAAGGTTAAGTGGCAGGAAATATTCTAAAACAGAAGAAATTGTGATGACTCTGGGTATGTTTGCTAATTGCTCTAAGTCTATCCTGCACTAGCCCATGAACATCAATGCAACCTTTCTGTCAGCCTCAGGCTTTGCATACTTTACTGCTGATGTGCTGTGTTTATATCGTTGTGTATATAAGAAGCCTTTTCCTCTCTTTCAATGAGATAAATTGCTATGGAAGCAATAGACTTACTGAGATGGGTGCAGTGCACAGATTCTCATGTGAACAGTAGGAAATTAATTTCTAACATGTAGTCTGAATCACAGAACAGTTTGTGGGACTGTTACAGTCAGAAGGAAATATTTGTATGTACTACAAAGAAGTGTTTTCTGATTTTTTTGGCAGGCATAAAAGATACACATATGAAAATATTTCATTATTACATTGTAGCAGCTTAGTCTATATCTCTTCAGATTCCAACAGTTTTCTGACTATAGGAATTTGAGTGCTCTAAAGACATAAAAGAGTAGATTCATCTGGTTACCATTTAGTGTGAGGAAAAATGTGTGCTCTCTAGATCCTGTGAGGTTTGTATCCTGTAGTCCAGATATTCCATATGTTTGCTTATTCTTGTTTTCTTCCCCATGGTACTGTATTGGGTTTCTGTGGCAAGGTTTTGCTAGCAGGAGGGGGGTTTACAGGGGTGGCTTCTGATGAGAAGCTGCTAGAAGCTTCCCCTTTGTCTGACAGAGCCAATACCAGCCGTCCCTAAGGCGGACCCGCCGCTGGCCAAGGCCGAGCC
>VYZV01020571.1:1551-32935 GCA_013401275.1 Pandion haliaetus | reverse complement strand
CCGCTGGGGGGGGTAGGTAGAGAATCCGGGAGTGAAGCTGTGCCTGGGAAGAAGGGAGGGGTGGAGGGAAGGTGTTTTGAGATTTGGTTTTATTTCTCATTACCGTACTCTGGTTGATTGGCAATAAATTAATTTTCCCCAAGTTGAGTCTGTTTTGCCCGTGACGGTAATTGGTTAAGTGATCTCTCTCTCCCTGTCCTTATCTCAACCCATGAGCCCTTTGTTATATTTTCTCTCCCCTGTCCATCTGAGGGGAGGATTGATAGAAAGGCTTTGGTGGGCACCTGGCGTCCAGCCAGACCCACCAGTCTTTTTGGTGCATTGGCTGGGAAATTGAACCTGGGCCTCCCGCGTGGCAGGCGAGAATTCCATCACTGAACTAGCAATGCACTTGGGATATGCATGTATTTTTACTTCTGCAAAACTTTTATTACTGCAGTCTGTTCTGGCAGCCTTGCAATCAGTGTCTTAGAAAAAAGGCCAGCACCACTTGCACCTCTGCAAAATATGGATAAAAAACAAGAGACAACTCTCAAGAGACAACTCTCATGCTGAGCATGCTCATGTCCTTGAGCAATGAATTCCTTTCTTTTCTACTTAAGCCTTAAAGAAGGCATCAGAGGTATCACACTTGTGCCTACACTCGCTTTTGACTGGAAGAGCAGTATCACAGTTTCTTTAACCATTTGGCAAATCGCCCTGCAAAATTCTAAGGATTTGCTACAGGGACTCTACTCACAAGCCTCTTCCCACACAACTGATGACTGAAGAGTTAATTTCTAATCATTAATCTCTGGGAATTCATCAGTCTGGTTCAATGCTCCTTCATATGGGAATTTAGATTTTTAATGTTGCAAGTCATTTCATTGTTTAATAATTTATATTCCTGCATCAAGACTTTCCCCAAAATTAACAGCACTTGCACTGCCTAACATGAAAAGGTTTTTAAAACACAGCTAGCCCAGAACAGAAACACTGGGCACAGACCTCAAACCTAAAAATGCTACATAACATCAGGTCAGTTGCTGCAGTGATTTGTTCAGTCCATGCAGCAGTGTAGCAATAATAACAAAACTGCCAAAAAGAAAAAAAAGCCTCAAAATGTCCAAATCTTCTTTAAAGGGAGAGCTGTGAAATTCTGACATTGTAAGCTTATGGAGAGCTATGCTCCATGCAGCTTTAAATCCCTTTGTTAGCTAAAGTATCTTCTTTCCTCCTCCTGACTCTGGACCCAATTTTATTTTTTTGTATTCTAGTTCATGTTGTCAGCTTTCAACTCCACGCACTGCCAATCTACAAATACACCAGCTTTTTTTTCAAAAGTTTTATACTGTTCTAGGATAAACATCTTGGGGAAACATGACATGTGGATAAACCCTTCCACTTTTAGCAGTGAAGTACTGGCATTAGTGATCTGTGCTGTCTTGAGTCAAAGGGCATTCCACTGATTTCTGAAGGGCTTTCAATAAAATTGTGCATAAATGGGAGATCAGATAAGTCAGACCTACCCCTTTCAGACCTATCAATGTTAGTAGATCCAGAAGAGGCCAGCAGTCCTCCACAGAGTACTACTACAAAGCCTCAGATCAGACAGTTGTACAGCCCCAAATTCACCTCTAAGTTATCTGCTATGAAAACAACTGTTGTCCAACATCTTTGACATCCTCTTATACTTCCCAATGTTCAATTTTAACATTGTGTGTCAGACATCAGGATGACCTGCTACATCCTCCAGGGTATCATCTATTTTACAGTCAGGAAGTCTTTAAAATTACTTAACTTAATTCTGTGCAGAGTCTGGTGCTCCTGTCCTTTTTTGTAACCAGAACTATGGACTAAAACCTCACTGAAATCTTCATGGTATTTTCTTACGTGAATTAGAATTCCTCATTCCTACCAATAAATTTATGAGTTTGTTTAATGAGTTGGGATATCCAGTATCAATTTTATGTTGGACCAGAAGCGTTGACATAGATCCTTGAGTCAAAACTGTAATAACAAAACAGAAATTCTGATGGCTTTGCTGACCATCATTTAATCATATGGCTTTGCACAAAAAACAATTCCCTGCAGACCTTTAGAACTCTACCTTCATCCTCTCCTCCCTCCTATTTTCCTCTCTACCAGTGTTCAACAGATGTATAGGTTTTTCCAAAATCTATGTTCTATAAACAGATTTTTTCTCCTATCTGTTGTTGTTCAAACATTCAGCCAGAGAACTATGACTTCTCACTGTTTCATCACTTCTCCATCTTGATCCCTTTTTTTCTTTTACTGCAGAAAAGTTACAGAATGTAGAGGTTCTAATAATAACTTTCCTCTGGAGTAGCTCCTGAAAGCCAACTGCCTACAAACCATCGCTTCAACCTGTGCCAGATTTTCCAAAAGCAACTTCAGCAGAACAAATTTGCACATACTTGCCACAGGACTGACTCTCAAGTTATTAGCCATGTTAAAAAGCAGGTCAGTTTTTCCATGACCAAAACTTCTTTCTTGGATTTTAGAGTAGTCATATTGAATTTTTCGATTACCGCATGTTCCTGGATCATGAACGTGATTTAGAGCATTTCTGCTCTGAACACACCCCTTCCACATTTTTTTTTAGAATGCCTTTTCCAAGAGTTTCCCTAGGAGTTTGCCACTTCCTTCTAGTATTTCTAAAACTAAATACTATTATTCAGCTGCAGACCTAATGAACTCCTTGCACTCATATCCATTAACTAGGTAGTTTTTCAGTCCAGAAAAGAGATTTTCTTTGGACATGTGTGATGCTCTCTGCTCACTAGTCTTGCATTATAACAATCTTTTTTATAAACAGGATTTTTACACTGGCAGCACTTCATAGAACTGTTTCCCTTATTTTTTGCATTATTGCCAATTTCCTTTATGTTTGAATAGTTCAAAATGGTATGACCCAGGATAGAATCTTCTTTTCGCTGGACATGGAGCTGTACGTATGACCAGATTTCACCTTCTCTCATTCTCATGTTTAGCACCATAGGAAATTTCTTACTTTCTGAGTATCACAGAATCACAGAATGGTTGAGGTTGGAAGGGACCTCTGGAGATTATCCTGTCCAACATCCCTGCTCAAGCAGAGTCACCTAGACCTGGTTGCCCAGAACCAAGTCCAAACAGTTTCTGGATATCTCCAAAGATGGAGACCTCATAACCTCCCTGGGTAACCTGAGCCAGTACTCAGTTACCTCACAGTAAAAAAGTGTTTCCTGATGTTCAGAGGGAACCTCCCGTGATTTAGTTTGTACCCACTGCCCTTTGCCCAGTCACTGGGCACCACTGAAAAGAGTCTGGCTCCATTTTCTTTATACCCTCCCTTCAGGTATTTAGAGACATTGATAAGATCTCCCTGAGCCTTCTCTTCTCCAGGCTGAACAGTCCCAGGTCTCTCAGCTTTTCCTCATAGGACAGATGCTCCAGTCTCTTCATCATCTTTGTGGCCCTTCGCTGGACTCTATCCAGTATGTCTATGTCTCTCTTCTACTAAGGAGCCCAGAATTGGACACAATACTCCAGGTGCGGCCTCACCAGTTCTGAATCACCTCCCTCGACCTGCTGGCAATATTTTGTCTAATGCAGCCCAGATTACCCTTAGCCTTCTTTGCCGCAAGGGCACATTGCTGGCTCATGTCCTTGGCATTCTTTAGATTTCAAATCCAGCTGAACATTCATAAATTGTTTCATTGTCAGTTTAGCTTTACAGCCCTTCGTATGTCTATAGCACAGATCTCCACAGGTCCTCCATCAGCTCAGAGACAGCTGATTCTCTCCTCAATATTTAGCTTTTGGCACACTTTAGCTAGCTGACTTTCTACTTCATGACTTGCATCATTTCTAGACCAATCTGTTTTCTGAGAGCAAATTCTTCAGTTTTGTTAGACTTGGGCGACTTAGCTTAGCCATTAAGATATGCCTTCACACCTAGTCATTTATTTGTGCTACAGTACTGAACTAAGAAGATAAGCTATCCTTACACATATTTATGTAAGCTGGGACATCCTGACCTCTGGCCAAATGGCCCTCTATCTAAGCTTTCTTACCATTACAGAAAATACTTTCGTAACTGTGCGCTTCAGCCTGCCTAGACATTTTGCATTGTTCTAACAAAAGCATTCAACTAAATGCTATTTTTCCTGCTCTTTATGGTAATAAAAATATAATGGTCTTTGGATTGTATGAAGTTCTTCCACTACTTGTTCCACATTATTATAGGTGGGTACTAGCTCACAGCATATCTTCTTGATTCTTCAGGTTACCTTCCTGACCAGAAAGAAAAGCTAAATTGACTTCTTTCAAATCAGGTAGAAGAAAAAATTGTGAAAAAGCTAGGTGACAGCATGTGTTTGATGCTGCTGGTGGTTTATTAGCATCTGAACCCTCTTAAACACAAGGGATGAAGACAAACGAAGGAAGTTTCCTGGCTTACAGCAAGCATCTTTCCAGCAGTCTTCTAACCCATTCTCCGTATTTCTGAATTTAGATTGATTCTTCCATCCAACCTCAGTTCCAACTTCTCCTTTCTCCACCTCAGTTTGCATCATACACACCAAATATCCTTCACAAAGGTTATGCTAACTACTGAATGCCATTAGACCTTCTTCTCTTTGGGGCAAAATATGTGTTTAAGTGTCTTCTACAGCTATTTTACATGAAAAGCAATGATTTAGTAAAGTTGGCCTTAGCCTTTTAATCTTATGTACTTCATTGTTTATACAGTAAAAGACTCTAATGTAGAAAAGTGAATAGATGCAGTTCTAACTCCGTCTTGTCAAATAAACATTGTTTTTTGATTGAATGATTTTCTCAAACACATCATATTAAGAAAGCTTTTTTTAATGTAAACTTACAAGCAAATGCCAGGTGTTTGTAGGAGGTATCAGATAAAGCTTTTACTTTCCAGCAGAACCCTATGCTGTTGAACCCAAAATAGGTGTGTTTCATTCAAAATATCAAATGTGAGGGAAAATTGGTAAGTCACCAATCACCTCACCTGGGATATCTGTCTTTTATAATTGCTACCTCAGTCAAGCACACCAAAGCACAGTAAACCAGCTGATTGATGCTAACAGCCTGTTCAAAAGAAATGACAGCTACTTCATATTTCACTTCATACCTTCTAAAGCACAGAAGTCTCAGCTTCACAAGGGTGTAGTGCAGCAGAACCTGACTCCAGATACATTGAATTCATAATGCAATTGATATATCATCTGAGAATGCCTGACAACCTTATCTGGGGTGCCAGATTCTTCTGTAGTTCAATGACAGTTGGTTTGACTGATTAAGCACAGCTTCACCTATGCCTGCATTTCAATTTTCTATATGCATGAATCTGAGACCATTCCATTCTGTCAGATAGATACCCTCTGTATCTCTTCCAGAACACCTCTTTACATGTCTGGTATGTAAAGTCACTTAATTTTCCACATGGCAATCCAGAAAGGATGTGGATCAACTGAAGAAAGTTCAGGGAACAGTGCTAGTAAAAGACAACATTTACTAGAAGAAAGAAAAAAATGGAGCTGTTTTCTTTAGAGAGGGAAGACTAGGGAGATGTGTATTGAGTTTTCAAATATGTAAGAGGTAGCCATAAAAATATAGAGGGAATAAACTCCTCTCTATGCCTACCATGAGTAAAACCAGTATCAGTGGTTTAAATTACAGCAGTAGATATTTTGTTCAACGTTGGATGATGAGGCACAGGAGTAAGTTGTCTGTTGAAGCTGGTGGACCTTCCACCACAGAAGACTTTAAGGATTTGTTGGATAAGCACCTTTCAGAAATGAAATCCATTTCATGTACACCTACTTCATGTATACCTTCAGATATACCATCCTTTTCTTCAGCTGTGCTCCTTTGCAACCCTGTTTTCTATGACCAAGTCCTCCCTTTAAGTCAGGTTCAGAGAGGTTTTTCAGGCAGCCCTATCCACTTCCAAAGGTACTTAGATATCTGTCTATGACTTTTGATGTACTTCCAACTTTAACATTTTCAGATAATACAAAGAAGCATTTCAGCTGAAGATTCATAGTTTGATGTTTAAGTCATGGATTTTTTTCTATGGCTCTGAAATGCAATTGCAGCCTCTCCAATATATGCCGTTTTTTCTCTCTAGACATTTCCATTGATTGGGTAGAAAAAGGTATCTATGGAGTTGCAGCTAATGACTATTTTGCTACATAGATACCAAATCTAGGAGGGGTTGTACGATAAGTGGATTTTATTACTCTTCATTAGTGTCAGGCCACACAATTTTGATTATGCCCATTTTATTTCTTATACATATCTTGTCTGCCAGATTTTTTCTGCACAAGATTCAAATATATCTCAGCTGAATGTCTTATGAGAGAAAATACTGATAGAAAATTAAATAACTGTTTATGGACTTTTCTGATATGAAAATCCCAAGCTGCCAAGATTCATCTGAATCAGTTCTGGGAAAAGAGAAAGGCTGCAATAATGTTACATTTTTCTAGTTCACTTGGTGACTTACCTCATTAACTTAACAATTTGCTCTAGACCCTTGAATGACGACTGTAAACTGTATTTTTGCTGAAGGGCAGAAGAATGCTGCATTACAGAAGAGAAAGTATTCTGCAGTACCTTACATAGCTTATTAAAATGTTTGGGTCCATATACAATTTAAAAATTGTCCTAATGCTCAGCCTCTCTGTTCACCTTCTGTAATTCTCTGCTCCTCATGGTATGGTGGGAGTACAGTGGAAGTTTACCTACTTGAGCTCCATTTTCTTCCCAACTCTGAGAAGATCTGAGAAACTTAGAAGATCTGAAGTCATTGAAGATCTAAGAAAAGGGCCTTGGTACAATTTTTTAACACTAAACAGTGAACTTGGAAAAAATATTTAAGCATCCTCCACAAAAAAATACAAGATACCCAGCTGAAAGTACAGGACATGAAATGCAAGTCATTTAAGACTTATTGTAGATTCTGCTTCTACAAAATGCACCAATTAGTCAAGGATTGATTTTCCAGGGCAAGCAGCTCTACAGGAAATGTTTCCTGAATGATCAATATATTATTGCTTATTCAGTGAGTGATGAAGCTTGCCTGCCTGACAGAGCATTATCGGCTCACCTGGAAACACATCTTCACCATTGTCTCAGAAAGGCCATGAGCAGTGGACATCTGTGACAAAAATGCAATCCAGAATGGCATTGCCATTATCACATTATCCCTAGTGTCTGGATTATTCATGTATGTCACTGGCACAAGTGACTGGAAAAAATACTTCCAATTAAGCTCTTCTCCAATGGCACATTCCTCCCTTTTCCTGGCACATTTCCCTGACTTTTGACATCTTAATCATGAAGTACAATTGAAGGATAAAGCCCATCTCCCTGCTTAGTCATTCCCTCTCCTCAAAAGCCACATAAGTTTATGTTACCTGCCCTCAAAAGCCTCCAAAAAAGGAGATTATGGCTTCGCTGTGGGTAGACTCTTCCTATTTTTCATTCATGAGCAAATTAATTAGACTGCCTAAAAACAGCTATAACAGGTCAACTCAGGGGTCCTTGTAGTCCAGAATTTTATCTCCAGCAATTATAAACAGAAGAGTGTAGTAACTGGACAAACACATAATAGTACTTCTTCTTCAGACTACACTCACTGGCTGTAATGAATTCTGGCTTACGAAATGACTGAGCCAGAGCTGCTCGCTGTTGTTTTGTGGTACACAACCTAAAACTCACCTGCAAAGGGTAGATTTTATGTAGAATAAGGAAAGCCTATACTGAAGAATTATACAGACTCACAGTTAATTCAAGATTCAACGTTGCAATTTATATTGTAGTGAATATCACTTGAAATGCTTCAAAGGTGTTCAATTAAGTTTCAGATTTTATATACCACTTCACCTGTCTCCACCACTATTACTTGCTGCCACGGCTCTTAATAGACTTCAGTGTGCTCTGAATTGGGCTCAAGAAAACATTCAAGTCCTAACTTTTGGAAATTGCTGCCTAGAGTAAACCAAGAGTCAATTAAAAGTTTTTACAATAGGATTCCCTTCCCTCCTCTGCTTGAAAAAGTTTCTATTCCTCTTCTTTTTTTCCCAAGTGGTTATCTAATACTAGTGACTTTTTTTCAGAAACATTTTCATTTTCAAGTAGGCAAAAAGGATTTTGTAAAAAAAAATAAAATTGGAAAATGATTATTTCAACAAAGAAACTCTTGCAAAAATTATAAGCATGCTTTTTCTAATCTTTTGAAAGAAAAGCATTTTAAAATATATTTTTTTAGTTTTTTAATTTTCCTCTTCCTGCCCAGATATTCTTTCATACAGTACTTTCTGCTTCAAACAATATACAAAGTAAAAAAGCCAACAGTGTTTGCCACATGTAAGATGACAACGATAGTCAATGAAGGAAATTTACACAAATATAACAGGTATTAAGAAAAAACATGTTGCATTTATTAAAATAATTGCTCATGTGCCTTTTAAAAATCATTATTTAATTAACATTGAACTAGCATCCTCATTTTGCAGATGCACCTCATCATACTTGCAATTTTGTTCTTTATTTTGATTTGCCTGATTAATCTCTGCCTCTTGTAAAGATTAACTGCTTTAGATGGCTATATTCTGCAGCAAACAAGAAGCTAGAAATACCTCAGATAGGTTGGATGACAAAGCAGTCTAATACTTTCTCTAACTTCAGTATAAAGATTCCTGCATGCTAAGAACAATTCTTGGATTTTGGAGCATCTCTGCAGCATACTCTGGAGGTATTAAAATGGTATCACACAGTTTTGCTTGTTAGCTAGTGTATAGACAGCTGAAGCAACTAAGGAGATAGTAACACGGAATAGTGTCTATTTAGTAAAACCGTCCTGTTGTTAAGTCACTAGGCGTATTTCCTTGATGTGAAAAATGTTAGATGCAGTGGAGACAATATAGATATTAATTCATTCTCAGGTGTAGGCTTATGATATCTGAAGACATTTCAGTAGTCAGATACTTCAGATAGGCAACTGCATAAATGACTGATTCACTTAGACTGCCAAAAGACAAATTGAAAAAAACCCTCGAGTTCCTCACTTTGTAAAATGCCCGAGCGAATGCAACACCAGCGCAAATTTTGGTATGCTCTGGGCTGAGAGCTGGTAACCAAGCCCAGTTATAAGGTGGTTTCAGCAAAGTTATTTTAATCTTCTTCGGATGTTTTCTGTTTCTTCCTCTCATAACATGGCTCCCCTTGGACTGCTTCAGTTAACAAACTGGGATTTTAGACTTTGAGGAAAAAATGATAAAAGGGAAATTAATAAAGAAATTTTAATTTTTTTTGCTTAAGAAAGATGTGGCAAATACTTGAAGAAAAAGAATACTGGAACGTAACAAATCCTTAAGACTGCTTTATTTAGATGCAGGTGTGTTGCGCTGAACAACTTAGGAAGTTTCTTTTTATTGCTGTTTCATTAATTAAAAACATGGAAAAGTAGGTTATCTTTTCAGATGTGATACACAAAAGTAGAACATGTACATGATATGCAAATATCACCATGTTATATTATTTCTAAAAAATAAACTGAAATTGTGAAAAGGCCTTTGAATTACACAGGAACCTATGCCAAATTAAAAACCTGACTGAAAGTCTCCACTGAAATCAGTGTTCTTAAAGGGTAAAGACATAAATATTATATTTAACTAGAGCTACAGAGAACAGTTTTAGAATATGAAACTGCTTAGCTTTCCCATCCTGCAATACCCAAAGGCTTCATTAGCTGTAAGGTGGTATATCCAGGGGGAAGAAAACTTATCTTTTTAGGGCTCCAGAGAGGAAATAAAAGGCACATGCCTTTGCAAAGCTTCAGTAATGCTATTTTGATTAGAGGAAGATTTCTTTCTAAGGAAACTATTAACTACAAGAGTTTAAAAATGCTATTTTAAGATACAGGAGTAAAGCACTTGCACTTCAGTGAGCACTAGCAAATGATTTCTGGCTGCTTTTAAAGGGGTGCAGAGGGGTTAATTGGCTTTCCTGCAAAAATGCAGAAGGATATGCTGACAGACCCAAGTATTATTTTGAAGACCAGATAAAGAAATACACATGCATACACACAGTTTGTGGAAGTACTGTCAGCTAAACTGGCAAGCATTTCAAGTTGTACATTCACAAGGTGTCTAAAATGCTGTAAAAACACCATACAAACCTTACAGGAGGAAAAGACAGCCTGATGACAGTGGCTTGCTCATTTTATGGGTACATTAAAGGGAGAACTGGGATCCTCTTCCAAAGAAAGCTTGGAAGGGTATGAAAAGTTTCTTTTGACCAACTCCAAGAGCAATGTAAAGAGAAAAACAACTACTTCATGCATTTTTACAGGTTTGCCGTTTTGCAGCAGATACCTGGGATGAGGGCTTCTGAGCTCCAGTGACTATCAAACTATTTCAGTCAGCCTGGATGCTTTGGGTTATAAGAGTTAGTAAGTTTGTCGGTGCTGTTTTCAGTCATGGATCATGTCAGTCCTAGACCCAACATCTGAAAGGGGCCCAGCACAAACTAGCCCTAGCAGCAGCTGTGCAAGACCTACTTAGTGGACAGTGAATGTGCAGCAAGTCCGGTGACTTCCTATGCAAGCAAGATTTCTGCGCCAGGCTCCAAAAACCCTGTAAGCCTCACTGACAGTGTTGGCCCCACCACCAGTTTGTCATTGCAGAGGGAGATTCACCCAGATATACACACACTAACAATGTGATGCCTGCTCCTTCTGCCACATTGAGAGGGAAAAAGGGCAACGTCAGTGACGGATTATCTTTCCCACAAGAACAGACAGATCAAGACAGCATCCTTGGCATTCCAGCAGTAGAAAGATCACATAGCGTATCACACACTGGTAAGTCCAATAAGCATCTCTTTTTTGGGTTTATCCAAGTTCATCATCAGTTCTGCTCTCTGCACTTCTGTAAGCTCACTGCTTTCATGCTGGCACTGTTTTCGTACCCACTATGTGTGGGTTTTGCCATCAGTCAAATACATAGCAAAGAGTCTTCCTGTTTTGAAGTCTTTCCCTCACACCCATTTTAAGCCCAGGAAGGGATGGCCAGGTCTCAGGATTCCTGCTTCGAATTATACAGCTTACTTTAAATAAACTGGCAGTAAAATCCTGGACATGCCCTTCAGCAACAGACATTGCTGCAGAAAGGACTGTGCCCATTTAAAACTGTGAGTGAAAACAGATCTCAGATACTCGGTCTCTCATGAACAAAATCATCATCATTTATTGTCTCCTTGCACTGTTGAGTCAATGTGCATAGCTGAACGCTAGAGGTGCATGAGGACAGATGATGGCACTTGATTAGGGTGGGCTTAAAAAATTTGTAAACCAAAAATAATACATTTAGTTAGACCACTGAGAGAAAAATACTACAGAATGAAGATGCTGGTTGAAATGGCCTAAGATTCAAGCACTGCGTCAACCCTTAATTTCTGTTCAATTTTTGTAGAAATTGTGCTAAACAGTGAACAGAAACTACTTAAAAACAGGCATAAAAAGACAGTTGTTTATTGTGACAGCTAATGCAAAAAAAAAAGAAAATAACAGAAGAAAGCAGAAATACAGATGAGGTAAATCCAGAGTCTGACCCTCTTAAGGAAGCTGATTAATATTTTTCACCCTATTTTAGCAGGAAAAAAAGGTCTTTTCATTATACAGGGCAACACTGGCATTTTACTGTCCCTAAATTCTTACCAGCCAATGTGCCCCACTGCCCAGAGAAGAAAACACACTAATTAAAAACCAAACTCAGTCCAGTAAGAACTGCTTTCCACTCTTGATACCCTTTCTAAAAAGAGGGAAGTACCACATCTTTGCAAAGTTCACAAGGCACTGATATCACTACTGCTATTCATTTCAGACAGCTACTATAAAGACAAGTATAAATGCCATGCAAGCAAAGGATGTTGGCAGTATGATATATTATATTCAAAAACCTTTTTGAGATTGACCTGGCTTTCAGTTAGTGGCAGCTTTAATCATAATGGAGACTTTGTGACAGGGTCTTCAAACTGAAACTACTCGTAAGACACACACGTTAATCCTGGAAAGTAAAGGCCATTAGTCCTGCTCTTCAAAAAAGCTATTAAGTCTGATCAAACTCTTATCTAACTTCGAAAAAACATCCTAGTGAACCCTAATAATGGGAAGGATAACCCCACCCAGACTACAATTTACAGGAAAGCATGTGAATCTCCTAATGTAGAGCTCTAATCCCACAAAATATCCCAGCTTCTTGGTTTGCCAAGAGCAAACTGATTTAACTCCAATTATGCAATCCTACATTTGAAGCAGCATTGCTGTTACAAATGAATTGCTCATTTGTTCCTTAGTAGTTTCACTTTTTGGCTCTCATCCTAACATGGAACTGCAATTTGCAGGCTACAAACACTGCACAAGGAAGTTTCACTCTAAATGAAACAAACTGTTTCACCATTATTATTTTAAAATCACCCAAGAAAATGTAAGCATGTGATGTATATAACAAAATTTAAAACCTGAATTTATACTGTGGCATGAAACCACACCATCTTAAGATTTCTTCATATTGTCTGTGGGCTTTGGCAGCTATCCTAAAATAAGTCCTAAACAAAGAGGTGTAGTTTTACTTTCATTACAGTTTGAGATTTGCCCCTGACTTTAATAAAAGCAGGACTCAAGCCTATAAACATTTTTCAAACAGGATGCAAGAAGATAAGACATCTGACCATGTAACTGCCTCATTTCAAATAAATGGTACGACTTAGAAACTAAGCACCATCTGTCTTCACACCCTAACTTGAAAATATTGCAATTCTAAGGGGTTTTATCCAAATATTACTGCTCTGGAAATCATCATAAAAAGTTTTCTGAAAGCATGACATCAGAATACATGTGCAAAGGTCAACAGAATTTTTCTATGGAAGATATACCAAACAGCAGTTTTGGGGACAGATTTATCATTTCACAGTTGCCTGTTAAACGTAAAGGACCAGATCCAGACAAGAATGCTAGCAAAAAAAAATAATTGTAAAAAAGGTTTTAATGCAACAATGCTACAATACTACCAGACATTAACAAGTCAGTGTGTGAAGAAAGATTAAGTTCAGGAATATTATTGCTGCCCTAATGGTCCAGTAGATAGGATATACAAGTGTAAATTCCTCCAAGGAGAGAAAACAGGGAGCCTCACAGACACCAGTCTTCAGTCTTATTTTTAACTAAAAGGAGATCAGACACTATGGGGACAAAGACAGGACATGAATATACACAGAATTAAAAGCCAAATATATTAAATATAGAGGTTTTTTTTCCTGAATCATTTGAAAAATGAATAAACTATTCAAAGCTCTTATAAATACTAGGCCAGGAAAGGAGCAAGTTCTCATCCTCCTGATGTAAAGTTTTATGACAGTGACTTTCACAGGAGCAAAGAGCAACTGCAAAGCAATTGCCACAGCCTAGGTAGATTTCCTTACCTAATATAGAAAAGGATCTCATTTATAAAATAGAGTGATGTCTGAGTACCTGTCAACACTCTGCAGAGACAATTAAGTCACACTGATGTATATTGCTGAATGATGGGTACAAAGAGGAAAAAAAAGGGTGATGGTAGGGGGAGCTTCATTGTCTGAGTGAGGCAGTGGTGGAGATGGGATAGGGTGGACTGTGTAATAGAAGGAAAGGATGCAACATCACAGCATAGTGGGCAATATTCTAGTTCGAGACTCCTTCACCTTCTGCTGAATTCTCTTATATTTCATACACAGAGGAGTCTACGGGTCATAGTACCTTAGGGTATGTTAGAAACCAAGCACACACATTAATTAGAAAACAGGTATACGCAACAGCACAACATTCCTTGACCTAATGTGATTAAAGCACTCATCTCTAGCCTCACAGCACCATTGACATCCTCTAGGCCATTGGCTTGGAACACTGCAATGCCTTCTTTATGGTATCACACACAGAAAACACTGCAGTCCTTTTAACAAAACTAACCTTCAAATTATTTTGGGGTGAAATTCAAGGCAGCAAATCTGATTAGCCAATCCATTGTTTATCTAGGCTGTTCAACAGACCCTTTCAGCTGTGGCCATCTTATTTTCTGCCTCCTCCCTTTGTTCCAGTGTATAATTCAGTTATTCAGTAAGAATTTTGTAGATACAATTGCTATGCTATCACTATGATTGCACAAGCAGTCTTTCTTTTCTAACTTGATCACTTTCTCCCTTTGCTCTACTGTCCTCTACATATTTGTAAGAGTATAAATGAGTGAAAAGACCTGTTTCACTGTAACAATTTTAATTTGAGGACAGCTTTATAGGTTTATGTGAATGAAACTGAAAATTGAATAAAATTGAGTGTGTTTTATTCTATAGAACAGTGAGTCCCCAAAATAGTACAGGGGATCATTTTCCAGTTGACATAGCAAGGCAGAGCCAGAGTAAAGACAGAATCTCAGATGCAAACCTTCATACAACTCAGAGAGACTGATTTTCCAAAAGTAGATTCTCATGCCTGTCTGCAAAATCAAATGAACAACAGCAACGAAAAGATAGTGTCCTTTGTTTTCTCTTAAATCCAATTTTCACATTAACTAGCCATTTTTGAAAGTCTGACACAGGTTTCTATTGCAGTTGTTAGATAACACTCTCTCCCCCCCAAACATGCATTCCAGTGTGGCATATCAGAAGGCGGCACAGATATAGGAGCATATATTGTAAAGGATACAGTTGATGGGGATGTAAAGACAAAGGCATTTTCATGTGATCTCAGGAGTAGTACCAACATTGCTCACTGGAATATAAACAGATATCTTCTGTAATAATAATAAAAGTTCAAGATGTTTCTATTCTAAAAAAATATGCAAGATGGAATTTCCTCATGTATAACATCTGGTAAAAATAACCACTGAGTTCTTCTGTTGCCATGCAGCACAGAACACATCAAAAAGGTCCAAGAGTACAGTCCTTGCACAACCAGTTCCTGAAGCAGTAGGATCAAGGCAAGGACCAACGGTCAAACTGAGCTTCACAAACATTTCTCCTGTTAAAAGCAATTGGCTGACTAAGCACTATAGCACCATCCTTACTAATGACTCCATTTACAAAATGATGAAGCATCCCAACAGCCCAGCAAAATACCACATAAAGAAGTTTGCAAGAGTACTTCATCTAACAAAAAAAAAAACCTCCCACCCTCAATAAAGCAGTTAGCAACCTCAAGGATCTTTCATAATATTCCATAGACAGTACCATTGCAAATGCATTTTTTAAAGAATAATATAACTCTGGTTTTGCAGCAAAGAGGACTCTGGCAAGTAATTTACAGTTCCTGCAGTACTCTATAGTCTGCGTCCCTCTTAAGTAATAGCAATATAACATGTTCGTTCTTTCCTGTGTATGTCTACTGAAAGTGAAGAAGTCTATAATATAGCAGCTATTAGACTTCTATAAATTGTACAATATATAATCTAGGAGGTCAGGTTTTACCACTGCTCTAGGGCAATACTAAGCTGAATAAAAACAAATATTTTATTATGAATTATGATATTGCTTCACAGCAGTGAGGGTCAGTTTTATACTCTCAGCTTTGTGAACTTGATTTTTTTTTGTTTGCTTCGGTTTTTAAGTCATTAGGAAGTCTCAAAAGCTCTAATAGAAATGAACAGTAGCTTAGCTATTCAAGACTGACCACCTGATCTTCAAGACTGGAAACAGAAAGGCACCAACAGCTTGAGGTATCCATGTTGGACTCAAAACAGCCTGAAGATATAAAGATGCAGCATCTTTTATTTTAGTGAAGGACTAGCAGTTAATATTCAAAGCAGAAGCTCTAATAGGCCTGTTCTTTCATATTACCTGAACTGAAGGCAAATGATGATCTTGCCTTAGGACATGAGTAACATTCTTTTTTTCTAAGATGAAAATAAAAATAGTATTGCCAACTTTGCTTTCCAGAAGAGAATGAACAGTAACTGCTGAAATCCTTCCCAGTCTACACATGTGAAATAAAGTAGGTCAGGAAGCAGTCAATGGTAAAGCCTTTCATAAAAGCTACCAGCAAATGAAATACGTGGGAAGGAAAGCAGTAGGCCTGTGATTTCTCATCCGTGCAGTGTTCCAAAAGTGTAGGCTGCTGTTCAAGGTAGAACTGAGACAAGTGGCTACTAAGGAATCAATTTCACAGCCGTGTCCCTTTCGAAGACCAGTCCTCACATCAAAACCAAGGATAAGAAAACTGAAATAGCTCCTCACAGAACCAAGGCTTTACCCTGCTTCAGCATCTTGCACCCTCCTTCAGCCAATGTGTAAAAGAGGGGGGCATAAGTATGAGGGACCCATCCAAGTGGCTCTCACTTTGTGCTTCCTCCTAGGTACATCAAGGTACATCATCACAGCTTCCTTTCTGCTAACTGATTTAATGTGTTGGCTGCAACTAGCTGACCTGACCTGCATCCCACCATGATGCTGCACCTTCCCATCAGGTAAACAGAGCAAGGGAAGAGCCTGTGGCATTGTACTTCAGCTACAGATTTACAATCCAACAGGATCCTGTTAAAGAGCACAGTGTCCTACTATGAGACACTGTGATCCCAGTACTCTATTACAGTTTTCCATTTAAGCTTGTACATGACTCCATTTCCACCAGTCTGTAGTAACCTCAGAGTGGCACTAGAGCTCCTGCTGAGCCAGAAGCTTGCAGATGGCCAGGATGTTACACTGGAGAGTGGCAAGAATTATCTATAGAAAAGTAGCTCTGCAGCAAGGGGGAAACCCTCCCTTTGTTAGTCCGCATCACATAGTGACTGAAGAAAAGAAAATTATGTTACTTGGCTTGTCACTTCCTCAGCCTACACAAATGCAAGATTCCCCAGTCATTATCACATCCTAAATCCCCAACTGTGCAAAAAGTTTTGACTTTTGCCACAGAGAAAAGACATACATTCCCCCTAACCTGCACCATCCTACATTACAAAGCAGTTTTGGGGAAGTTCTAGCATCCTTTCTTCTCATCTACTCATCCATATAAGTTTTTATACTCCCATAGGAGGCATAGTCCAAGTTAGTTACAGTACTGCCATATCTCCCATTCAGCAAGCGTGATGAAGAATGAAAGAAGGCATAAGAAGGAAGGAAAGAATGAGTGGGGGTGAACAAAGTTGAAGAGAGTCTCTCACATTGAATGTATGAGGTTTAATGATGCTGTAAAACTAGGACTATTGTTTTCACAAGCTTAGGCCAATATAATTCAACTGAATGTGTATCACAACCTGAGGACCTGACTTGATCTCACCTAACCAGAGCAGAAAAAGAGCTGTGAGAAGAATGTAACTCTCAAAGAATGAATTTACTCTATGGATTTAAATGCATGACACGGGCACATCTTTGCACACATACAAATTCAGCAGGCCCGATTCCCCACTTTCCCAAACTGTAAAAGATGTAGCTACACTTATATAAGGCAAGTATAAGTGGAAATCATAAGAACCAAACCCGTGAAGTTTATTTTACAGATGTATTACTTTTTGCTGGCTGACTTGAAAGCAAAGTGTCTCTGTCGGACTATGATCTCAGGTCACGGAAGTTAAATGAATATGAGGCTAATCTGCTCAGATTGGTGGGCAGTCTGTGGTTGCCATCTGGTGGCTAAATATAAATAGTACAGGAAAATAAAGAAATTCCCATCTCCCGATCATGCTTTCTTAACAGTATTTTTAAAGAACATGCATGTATTATCACTATTTTCTTTTGTTTCAGGGTTACTAACATGGATAAGATATTTCAAGATTCATTACTTATATATGCAAGTTTTCAGAAATTCAATTCTTCTTTTACCTTTTTCTTCCAGAAATCTTTAATTACTGAGTTCTCCTTCACTCTACCTCATGTAACTTACTATCTACAGACTGGATCTAAAAAGACTTAAAGTAGTTGCATGTTAATTCCAGTTGGCGGTGGGTCACAAGAGGTGTTCCCCAGGGCTCAGTATTGGGGCCAGTTCTCTTTAATATCTTTATCAATGATCTGGATGAGGGGATTAAGTGCACCCTCAGTAAGTTTGCAGATGACACCAATTTACTCGAGGGTAGGAAGGCTCTACAAGGGGATCTGCACAGGCTGGATCATTGGGCCGAGACCAATTGTATGAGGTTCAACAAGGGTTACTGCTGGGTCCTGCACTTGGGTCACAGCAACCCCATGCAACGCTACAGGCTTGGAGAAGAGTGGCTGGAAAGCTGCCCAGCAGAAAAGGACCTGGGGGTGCTGGCTGACAGTCGGCTAAATATGAGCCAGCAGTGTGCCCAGGCGGCCAAGAAGGCCAACGGAATCCTGGCCTGTGTCAGAAACACAGCCAGCAGGAGCTGGGAAGTGATTGTCCCCCTGTATTCGGCACTGGTGAGGCCGCACCTTGAATACTGTGTTCAGTTTGGGGCCCCTCACTACAGGAAAGACATTGAGGTGCTGGAGCGTGTCCAGAGAAGGGCAACAAAGCTGGTGAAGGATCTAGAGACCAAGACTTGTGAGGAGCGGCTGAGGGAAGTGGGGTTGTTTAGCCTGGAGAAAAGGAGGCTAAGGGGAGACCTTATTGGTCTCTACAACTACCTGAAAGAAGGTTGTAGCAAGGTGGGTGTTGGTCTCTTCTGTCAGGTGGCTGGTGATAGGACGAGAGGAAATGGCCTCAAGTTGCATCAGGGGAGGTTTACATTGGATATTAGGAAAAATTTCTTTACTTAAAGGGTTGTCAAGCATTGGAACAGGCTGCCCAGGAAAGTGGTTGAGTCATCATCCCTGGAGGTATTCAAAAAGCATGTAGACAAGGCACTTCAGGACATGGTTTTGAGGGCATTGTTGACAGTTGGACTTAATGATCTTCAAGGTCTTTTCAACCTGAATGATGCTATGTAGAATAGTAAGAGATTCTCATGTGGTCGTCATCCTTTGCCTAGTAGAACACCAACCCTACAGACATTGCCACCCTCACTGCCCCTGCACCAGCACATCACTAGATCCTGTAGAATCTAGACAATATTGCTAGACAATAACAGATATTGTCGATTGACTGTGGTGTCCAGGAAGTTGATACTGAGGTGGCCAAGAGCATCAGAAGAAGGACTGATACAATTTAAGGCTGTTTCATTTATATTTTAAAAATACCACTCTACAAGCTTTCCATTCATTCTCCCCAGCTTCCATATTTCTATACTGTCTTTTCAAATAACTTTGGCTTGTTTCAATAGAATAACAAGTTGCTATTGGCAACATTTCTTTTTTAAACCCCCTCTGCAGGACTGTCTAAAGGATTGACCCTGTGGGTTCAGAATGTAGAACACAGTTTCTCCAAGGACTAAATGAAATGCTATAGTAAGTCAGACTGCCATTGTTTAAGTTTTTCAGGTGAGGAAGAAATGATTACACCTTTTGGTAAAATACTCATATAAAACCTTCAGTCAGGTCTGTAGGGTTACAGTGATATATTTCACAGGCATCCCTACATATGCATAGCACCAGTCCATCTGAGGCTGTAGGTGCTCCTGTAACACAAATTAAGAATACAGCATATGAAATGTCACATACGTTCTACAGAAAACTAACATAATTTTATTCATATGATCACATTTACAGGTTTGGATGCAGAATACAGACAAGCTTTGCAGCTCCTTCTTAGCATCCAGGAAAGATCCTCATCCACTGGTTTGTTTTAGTAGTCTTTTTGCACCAATACCTAAAGTCTCCATCAATTGCACTAACCATCAGCAGCTGCTGAAGGGGAGGAACCTGTGAGTTAAATGCTGTAACACTAAATACTTTGACATAGCTGAATTTTGTGTCACCAGTAAGATTCAGGCAGGACATGCACAACTGATCCCCATACATACCTACTGCCATACACACTTTGACTTCAATCTTCCACTATGAAGGTGCAGGAAATGTGTTTGGTTTGCACTTCTTGCATAGCAACTGAAGCATGTGTGAGGACATCTTTTTTTGTGGTAATGATATTCAGCAATGAAAATAGACTAAGACATGAAGGGGACCTGCCCTCTCATGCCTGCCATTCACATACAAAGAAAAAAAAGTAGACAAAGCAGGTCTCCTCAGATTCTCTAATTTCATTGACCTCATACTTGAAGGTTGAGAGGCAGATAGCAATTTTAACTGAACCATAGCAGTGTTGGAATTATTAAGGTATCTCTTAACAAGAGAAGAAGGAAAGGCGTTTACAACTGAAGTAATTAATCTTGTAGTGACTGAGGGAAGAAGTGGACCCCACAGATCTAATTTAATTCACCCTGCAATCTGCCAGACTCTCATTTCAACCAATTTAGTTTAGTGCTTGTTTCGAGCTCTGCTAGAATGATGCATTTTCAACATAAAAAAGGCTCAGCAGAAGAGGGCTTTCCTTACACTGCTGGGTAGAACAGCCAACGTGACTGAATTATTTGAAGAAAGAAATTCACTTCAATAATAACAAATTCACTGACTGAACATGGGGAAACAGATGTTAGCACTTCCTTTTCACATAGAGTTTCAGAGAGCTGATGACTTCTCTTTAGAGCTCAGGGCAGGAGAAAGCATTTTTCCCCTTACACTGCAGGACTTTCACAAGAGTTATTTTAGAGTTGTTTATTTCTTGCTTTGCCTTTCTTCAGCTTCTGTCTTTAATCTGAACTCTGTCCTTTCCTCATATTTTTTCTACAGCTGCATATCCTTTTATTTCTCTCTTATTTGCTTTTCTTATCAGGAGGTTGAGTGTATTTCAGTTTGTCCTTCGCATGGTGATCACACAAAGTTCAGGAGTCCGATTTACTTGTATATTATACCAGTTTCACACCAGTGCAGTTTCATTTTAAAGAGACTAGAGAGTAAGACTGCTGTGATTCAAGCCAATACTACAGATATGTATCCAGTACTGAAAATCAGTGAAGTATTTAGGTGTGTTTGGGGGACAGTTCATTTGAGTAACCGGGATATTTTTCAAGGAAAGACAATGTTTGAAATATGCAGACAAAAGCAGCAGGGTGGAACCCTCCCCACTTTTTACTGACAGCAGAAATTATGATACAGTAAGTGGAACTTTCCTGGTAGCAATTTTTTCTACATGCACACAGTGCATAACTATCTTTGTCAAAACAACTTGCCTTTGCAGTAACAGCATTTGCAAAAACCAAGAGCTAGCCAGCTCATCATCAGAAAGTCAAGTGTAGACTTAAGGAATACTACATGCTTTGGATTCAGGGAAGTTGTTGTAGTCTTGTGGTCAGGACACAGGGCTGAGAAATCAGAGACCTTCCTGTCTACTACAGTGACCTCAGACAAGTCAGAAAGATTCTGTACTTCAGACTCAGTGAGGATTAAAAGTACCCTGCATAAAGGGCTTCTAACTACCCAGGAGAAATTGTGTTATCTAAGGCCAAGTAGTCTAATTTCTCCGTATAATAAAAGAAATAAAAGAGTACAAAATCTCCAACCACAGAACTATCCTGAATAGGACAAAAATTGAAACAGACATTGTAAACTTCTGGAGCAAAAATTTATTTCTTACATCTGACCACAAAAAATCCCACTGAGAATTATTAGCCTCTCATTTCTGAGAAAATGAAATTCACAACAGGAAACTATTAAAAAAAATAAGCTTCATACTTTGTATTATGATGCAATCACACAACAAACACAAATGTCCGTAACAGTGGTGCCTATTTTTAACTTGTTTTTAATATTTAAAGCCACTATGTCTTGTTCACTTACAGAGTTGAAATGGAACCCTGCATCTGACTACACATACTAAATCTCTTCCAGCTGCAGTAGAAGGTCTTAAAGAATAAACAGCTAGGAGCAGACAAAATTGCCAAAACACATTTAACAGTGATAACCACAGCAACACCACTATTCTGTAAAATTCAAAGAATACATATTGGCTAACTCTGACTCACCATCAGTAAAGAGGCGTTTATTTAATAGGCAATACAATTTAAGTCTGTGTAGGTAAGCACAAAAAAACCCTCTTATCCTTTGCTCCTGTAGCATGTAAAAACTAGGATATTAGTAGGCTTCAGAGCACTCCAGCGCAGTTAAGGAAAGCAAAAATGGCCAGGATGCTCATCTTGAGGCAGTTGCAACACGACTAAACTGCAGTTTATTGATTTCTCAGAGCAGAAAGGCACATATTTTGATATTAACTATGCCCTAACACCTGAGAGGATTTCTGTGTGTAGATCATTAATTCTGGTCCATTCTCCTTGCTTTCCATATTTGCATCCCAGTCTTTGCTAGAACCACCAGAAGAAACTGTGCTTGCTATATGTGAAAGACCAATGCCCTGGGAAGGCAAAAACTGAAAACAGCCACAGAAGAAATTGCCTTTCTGTAAAGATTTTTTCTCAATCCATAGAAATATTCAAGGCAGTGCAGCCATGGTGGAACTAATTCTGCAGTGGTAACAGGCCATTTATGTTCTCATGGTGACATCAACACGGGGCAGCTTGAGCTGATTTAACATTCTGTTGTCACAAAGGGACAGTTACTCCCTGGATCACCTTTTGCCATATCTGCAAAATGTCTGACTCCTCTGTGGGCCAATTCAACACCATAATCCAGCAGCAAACTGAAGGTGAGCGAAATAAATACTCTTCTGTGCCATACTGATGAAGCCTAATGAATCAGTTCATGAGCAGCCCAGTGAGGATCACAACTGGGAAAGAACTGACTTGTGAAGCCAACAGCAGGAGTAAGCAGCACAAGCTCTCTCATTCAGTATGGCAAGCTGTTAAATCAGTGTAGGCATCTTTGCTTAGCTTCATCCTTCTGCATCTTGCAACACTGAGGCTGAGATGATCTCTGTTACAATTCAGAATTACCTCAGCTCTTTCCGTGTGTAGAATAGATCCTTAGAGGCCTTTATACTCGTTCACAGTACCTTCCTCTTCCTTCTTTTACAATGCATTATCCCAGAATGCTGTAATATTTGAATAACCAGGCTCCCTTCTGCAAATAGATGGATATTCACCTCTGTGACTTCTGTAGAAGCTAAAGTGTTCCAGCATTTCATTAGCAAGTGTCAGAAAATGGGAGCATAATTATTTCTGCCAGAGTAACTAATGTCACTGTTCAAGACAGAAGGGAGTTAACACACACCTGAGCAGGTAGTTACTACGGCCAATTCATTACCATTTTCACTAGGGCATAAGAATGGATTCCCTTGCGTAATTTTAAGAGCTGGGAGAAGAGGAAAGACGATACAAAAGGAACTCAAAAGAGAGAAGGAGGACAAAATGAGTGAGCCATTGCAGTAGGAAGGCAGCCCTGACACTGCTGCCTTTTTTGATAGTCACCAGAGCCTCAGCAGAAGGACTTTTGTCACAGGAATGTAAACACTACACAGAACTCTAAGTGCATAGCATAGGGACAAGGCACAAACCCAACACAGAAAGCTAATAAACTTGACTACCAAAAATTAAAATTGGGGAGGTGCTGTTTCATTGACTTTTATCATTGCTCAGTGCTTCATGTAGGCACAAAGGCAGCATTCTGACTTCTTTATACAGACACATATGGGGAGAAAGATATCAAGAAAGCTCAAGTTTTGTTTCCAGTACATAGGCATATGTGGTACCTTGCAGAATAAGATGTTTCAGAAGCACTGCAGTGATGTGAAAATCAAAAGCAGCATGATTACTAGGCCCCTGAGAAAGTTTTATCTATGCAATTTCTATTGCAAATACGAGAAGAATATATAGCAGGGGAAAGGAAAACATGAGTTATAAACCTACTTATTATTTGCATGCCTTATATTATATGAGTAAAAAGTCTGAAGCTGGTATTTTGAATAGTTTGAAAATATGAAGCTAGAATAAAGTGTAAGAAAAGTTTTCTACATGAAAAGTCTTCTAGGTTTCATTTCCTGCTCTTCTATTGACCCTTTATAACAATACATCTAATTTAATTCACTCATGAAGTATATAACAATAAATTCTATCAGAAACACTTACAATTTAATTAATGAGTGGTTCTATAGCATAATAGAGACTTGGAACTCATGAATTTCTTTACTTTTTTTCAAAATAAATTATTTAATCCTACAGAACCCTTGGGTACTAGGCAATTCTTTTCATTTCACTATCTGTATGACAAATCTGTAACAGAAAAACACAGACTTTAACATTTACAAAGCAGACCACATATTAATCCACAAGCAGCTCTCCATTAAAATCACAGAATCATTGGAAAAAAGTTAGAAGGGACCCCAGGAGGTCAATTCAGACCAACTCCTGTTCAAAACAGAGCTAACATCCAAGTTAGATCATGTTGCACAGAGCTTTGTTCAGGTGTTTTGAAAAGCTCCAAGAACTTACATGCTACATCTTTGGGCAGCCTGCTCTGGTGCTTATCCACTCCCATGCTGAAGGACCTGTAATCACGAGAGTTCTTCTAGTTGTTTAAAGAAGACTTTATCCATTTTCTCATCCTGAGAGAGCAGTCAGTATCAGATGACCCACATGATGTCCCCTTGTTGGCTTCCCCTCAAACCCTGGCACATAAGCTCACAGCCAGCCTGTCACCAGTTTCACAGCAGAACTCTATGCATTTGAGCATCCACTCTTTCACAGTTAAAACTGTAACAAAGACTGGCAGCTATAAGCACACACCTTTATTTGATAAGCTGTAAAAGCTGTCCTCAGACACTATAGAAGTGCTGTCTCCACACTAAACTGGCTGTTCCTCCAGTGGGTTGTAAGTGACATAACTGTTTTGACCTCCTTCGCTTTGCTCTAACCAAGAGTTTGGAACCTCCTGCCCCAATCACCTATCAAACTAGCTTTGTGACTCAGAAGAATGGAACGCTACTGCAAAAACTTCACTGAGACAACTTTTCCGCACCCCTCCCCAAATTCCAAACCTGAGTGAACTCACAGCATGCATTTAGTAGTTACATCAAGAACCCTCCCCGCAATTATTTGAAAGCCTTATTTGCAGTAAATTAATATGACAACATTTTCACATGCTGAAGGGCTAGCAAAGAATAAAGTAGTAATCCTGTAGGTATACCAAAAGAAAATAGCACATAAGTTGGTCTTACTGTATCTGTGTTTGAACTGCACCTTAGCGTACAACTAGGTTCCTCAACACCTTGCAAGTACAGATCCTACCTAAAATAGTCACATGAAATTGGTTTCAATTGGACCTAAGGAAAACTGCGTCATGATAAATAATGTGTAAAAGGATAATCCTAACCAAAATATTGCCTAAGATTTGCACCTCATAAAACAGTGAGTTTGTTTCTTCAGGTGGATGAATTGAAAAAAAATTTTTTTCATACATTTCTCACAGCTCAGAGATAAGAAAAATAACTTATAGTACTTCGATTAGTAGAAGATTTTCCACTAAAGCATAAAGGAGAAGCATTACCTTTCCCTACTTTCGGTTTATTGAACATTTTTGGCTTAGTGAAATAGCTTTGCCTGCAAAATGACCTATATGATTCTGTATAGGAACAAGCATAACATTTTATGTCTTTATTGTAACTGTAATATGTTCTTGAATAAAGCTTTCCTATGCCCTTTGGCTGCTGCTATTGTGTATTTAACGGTCATAATGTCCTGTCCAAGCTGCAGGCACCCTGGAAGACTATATATAAAATGTCTCAAAGCAGTAACTCAAAGCTTCTAAGTGGTGTGGGCAGGTCAATTAGTTTCAGAGTACTGAACAGCACCAAACTTTCGACAATATCCCCATCTCAGTTTCCTCACTGTTCCTTTCCATCTTATTTTACTCGAGTGTGGCTGTAAACCACTGGGATTGAATAAATCCCTCTGGAATACTGATCAAGAGATAAGGTATGCTTTTGCTCAGCACCTAGTCCCACGGTGCTTCATGAACTTAATTTCAAACACAGAAATTAGCTGATGCAGGAGCTCTTCCAAATTCCTATGTCCAAAGGTGCCCTGGCCATATTAATTTTTTTAGGAATACCGGAAGACATGTCCATTCTTCAGCCCACTTAAACACCACATTGATTTCAGCTTCTGTCAATGAGTAATGGTAGAGTAGCAAACATGGGAACATTATGCCCATCCAGGTACAGAATGGGGAAGGAAAGCAGACTGCTGGGTAGGGGTACCACCTTCTACTGTGCTCATTTCCAAACTTAGGTTCCCTATATGTTATAGAGGAAAGCTGAACATTCCAGAATGGTATCTACAACAGCCAGCATGTTGAGGGCAACTTGGCAGGCATCTGTCTTTGACTTCACAATGTGGCAGAGTATCCCACTCGGAGTATCATTAAAAGCAGGGCTTTTGCACAACAGGGCCAGACTGCATAGGACAGTATAAAGCAGGAGACAGGACTAATATCACAAATACTGGCATTTTTTTTTAGTATCTGTCTGGTCATTTGGAGTTTTTTTGTCAGTTATAAAATTTCAAAGTGTGTTATTGCTGTGTCATTGATATATAGCTCTTTGCAACCAACACTTCTGCTTCCCACAGGGCCCATCTAGTGGTCTTGTACTAAGATTTCCTAGTGCAATGGATTCTGCAGATGAGGTCCAAGTCCAGTGTCTGGAATTTATCCTAGACTTAGGTTTTGTCTGCATCAGCAAGTAGTGTGGTGGAACAGGAGCAGTCCTGTAGAATGCTTGCACCTGCTGTTGAGAACAGGCTGCCCATACTATATGTGGGCATGGACACAACATAACTACAGACTTTATGTCTTAAACATCAGCTGTCTCCCTAGCTAGCACCTGAACAAGGGTTCTGAGGACAAAAACCTGTGCAGAGCCCAGGAGGCCACCTCTGCATGTAAAGTTCCTCTCTGTTCATGGACCTAAAGGTACAGTCTCATCCCAAATGCCATGACTGAACTGAACGGAGAGGTTTTTCCAAAATGATACAATGGAGATACTAAGAGGTGGAAAAAAAGACTCCAGCAAAGTCAAGTGTGTGTACAGGGTTTGAGGATTGTCCTCAAATGAGCAGCTGGGGTGCACCCGCATCCTTTGGGGTTGTACCTCTGTGAACTGGAAAGAAACACAGAACACTGAGACGTCTGGTAGTCAACCCACCTCCTGGTAAATGAATCCACAGGGGCATGTACCTCTCTGAAGTCTTTACAGCCTGTCAGAGAGCGTTGGTTATTGGGGTATAATATTGAATAAAATAAATCTCTTAAAATAATGGCTTTTACCTTTTTTTCCTCTCACATTTGCTGTGCTGGTGCTGTCCACTCTGGCTTGTAACACGTGGAGAACGGGACAGCGCAGCCCTGTGTGAAACAGCCACGGCAAACCAGGTGTCGAAACCACCACTTTACCTCCTCGCCACGCTTCGTTGCAAGTTAAAAGAAATATGGGGTGGCGGGATATCTAGGACATGCAGGGAGACAGGGGGAAAGCAGAAGGGAGGTGAGCACGTCTGGACCGACTGACAGACCTCAGCGAGAGACAGCCAAGCGCCCGGCCCGCGGCTTCGGCACCCGGGCGAGCTCCGACATCTCCAGCCTCGCCCGGGCGTGATGGCGGGCGGGCCTCACCCCTGGGCGGTGGGGGACAGCGGAGCCCTCACGGCCGGCGCCCGGGGTACCCGTGAGGCGCCCGGCCCGAGGCGGGAGCCCCGACCGACGTGCGGCGCCTACCCGGCCCCTGCCGCCTCCGGGGCGGGCCGGGCCGCGGCGGGACTTCCGCCGGCGGCACAGGTGCTGCAGGAAACGGCGCGGAGCGGCCGGCCGGCCGGCAATGTGGACGTTGCTCGGAACCGTCACGGAGCCCGTCGGCCCCAGGGCAGCCAGCGGCCGCTTATGGGCTGTCGTCCTGGGAGCAGCGGCGGGGCTTTTCCTCCTCGGGTTTCTCATCGGTACGGTGCAGACTAACCCTCCTTCGGATCGGGGGCCACTCCCGGC
Organism: Pandion haliaetus; assembly: GCA_013401275.1. Lineage (NCBI taxonomy): Eukaryota > Metazoa > Chordata > Aves > Accipitriformes > Pandionidae > Pandion > Pandion haliaetus. The sequence continues at coordinate 5,026 of VYZV01020571.1, read as the reverse complement.
CACCACCGGCCCTTCCAGCTGGGGACGAGGAAGGGCCGCGATGGGGGGGGGGAGGAGCGGGCGGGTTTTTAGCGCCCGGGGCTTTGTGCCAGGGGTGCCCGAAGTGAGTCTGTGCTCGGCCGGCCGACATCTCCCTCCCTTCCAACCCTTCACACCAGGCAGGTGCAGTCACCGACCCCTCCTGGGATTTCCAGCTCCTCCGCAGGAGGAGGGATCTTTGTCTTTTTGAATTGTTTTGATTTCGTTTTAAATAAAGTAATTCTGCTATGGGCAAGAGAAGAGGCCCCGAGTTTGTGAGGAGGGGACAGAAGACAGCCCTCACAGCTCCGCTGTGTTGAAACTGCACCAGCCCAAACCAGAGAGGCGGGAAGATAAGTACGGGGCTGGAGGAGTGCTGGCAGGAGGGGTGAAATAGTCTTTAATTTAATGCCCCACCTCCCCCTCAGCCCAAGCAGGCAGGCCTGTGGGTTGCTACCATGAGATTTCCCCTCCACACCTCCCCTTTGGTTCACAGATGAATCGGGATCAGTTTGGGGGAGGAAGGAAAACAAAGGAGCCGCTTCTATTTTGAAATGCCTTTTGGTCTGTACTTGGGCTTCATGCCATTGGGAAGCCCCGAATGAATTGCTGTCTCGTGGAAAGAGCCTTTTGCTGTGCCAGTGACCACTGCCTCGCCAGTGCCAGCTTGTTACCAGTTCTCTGCTCCCCACCAGTTCTCTCATTTGCTCTACCCATGTAACTGCTGCTGCATTTGCACTGAACATGTCCAGTCTTGGACTTAAAAATAAACCAGATGTCAGAAACACTTTCTTTCTAGCCAGGTGTTCCTCTCATCACTTACTCTGGTAATGCCTGCACAGTAAGGGAAGGATTCCAGAATAAGAGCCAGACAGAGCAGAGAGTGAGAAAGGAGTTACAAGACATCTGTTCCTTACAAAGGGTGTCTGTGTTTCTGTGCATTTTTGTAAAGCTGCTGCCTTATTACTGAGGTGACTGATAGGACTGACATGATTGACAGCCTGATGTTCTGGTGCTAAAGGAAGATAAGTCTCCTTAACATCTACAGTAAAATAATTGTGATGAATAAATATACTATAGTATTTTATTCCCCTCAATATCTACCTAGGTAAACAAGTTCTCTTACTGTGTGGGGGACTGCCACTGCCATCACTGTGCAGCCTGCATTAGGTCATGGCTGCTTATCTGTGCTGAGATAAAAACAGTTGTAAAATATGCAGTGAAAATCTTGTGGTGATACCAAAGAGAAATGGTGTGTGTCATGGGAATATTGCTCTGGTGTTTTTAGTGTTGTATTTTTGTGTGTTGTACAGGCTGGTTTGCAAAACCTACAGAAAAGACATCTATGAGTCCTCATGAGGACGTGAAGGCGGCATTTATGGCTGAAATGAAAGCTGAAAACATCAAGCAGTTTCTTTAGTAAGTAATGTGTAGACTAAGCAGTCTGAAAAAGAAAAAAAAAATTCAAGCAGGAACCAGCCCAAGGATGCCACCAGACAGAGGATGGTGTGCAGGTTGTCAGCCGTAGGTTTTATCTAATGTGCCCCAGTGAGCTGTGATTCACAAAATAGTCCATCTCAGCTCCTTTCATTCCTGTTTGTGTTGGAAACAGTTGAGGAGTTGTCAGTAATCTCAGTACTTAAAGCAGTTAAAAATTGGCCAAGCTTTTGCTCAGCATTTGGTGAATGACGTAGAGGTTCAGCCTTTCTCTTATGTGTCCTTTTTCAGTCTACAACAATATTTATCTTACATTGTTTTTTATGGAAAAATCGTTCACTTCAAATTAGGCTGTATGAATGAACTTAAATCTCTAAAAGGAGAGATTAACTGGAACTTAGCGGAGTACATCAATATAAAAGAGAAGAAAATCATACCAGTGTTTCAGCATTTAATTCTTCCTATAGCTTAGGCCTTAATACCGTATTGCTACTCTCTGTTCACACTTTGTCATGCTGTGACCAAATTTATGTGTTAAGCTGTCACCATTCTGGCCTTGTACTCACTTTTATGAAGAAAGATATGTTTCCAAGCTCTCTCCCTCTGCACAGTGAATAGCTAGAACAGACATAGTAGATACCAGCTAGTCATCATGGTACATTAGACTGTTCATAACACATGTAATAGTCTTAAAAGTTTTCGAGTCTTTTTTAAGACAATGGTTTTTTCCCAATAATTTTTTCATTTCATCTACCCTTTAAATAAGGTGATTTTAAATATATTCTGTTTCTTTTATTAAATCCTAGAAGCAAAGCTGCTAACATTTGTTCCTGAAAATGCAAACAATGGAAGATGACAATATAGATATTTTTAAAATCTATTACAGTTTAATTACTGTGATTAATTTCTTAATTTCTGTAACTTAAGCTTTAACTACAAGGAAGCTTTTGTTTCTTTTAGGGATCTTGTAAACAGATTATTTTTCTCTTAGGAGAGTGTAGTATTTCATAAAAGCATGTATTTATTCCAGTCAGTAACAGACCAGAAGTCACAGTTTATTGATAGAAATTTACTTTCTGTGTAAAGAAAGTGTTAGAGTATCAGTTATTTTAGGAGTAATCAACAAATTTGGGTTTGCCTTAAATTCCCAGCCTGATTACATAGCATGAAGTTGTATCTTGCTACAAAACTAAATTACTAAAAAAACTTTTTCAGTTTATAAGATTGTGGCAACCCCACTGATTGAATTTTAAGTGCACTTGCCACAAACTATTGCAAATAAATTAGCCAGAAAGTGTGTTCTCTTTACTACGTAACAGTCATGTCCTGGACTATATAAATATGGAAATCTGAAGACTTAGGATTTTTTAGAGTCTTAACCTGTGTTTTGGCTCCTACAAAGTTAACTGTTTTTAAACAGCTCTGTGAAAGGACTGCTTTCTGCTCTCTACACTCCCTGTCTCTATGCCAACAGGAAACATTGTACCTCATTCACTGTTACTTGGCCAGTTCTGTGGTGAAATATGGCAGATACTTAGTCACTGCTCAGAACTACTGGTACAGGCAGTCAACAGATTAGAAGAAGAAATGAAGAAAAACACAATATTCAGTTAAATGGGAATATAATACAGGAGAAAGTTATTGCTTATGTTCAAATTTTAATAAAAACATGAGACTTAAACATTCCTAACTCTTACAGAAAACAGCTGTTGGCTCTAACAGTAACATGTAACTGTGCTCTTGGTTCAGTATGTCATCCAGAAAACAGTACTGTCACTATAACAGGGACTTTCAGTACAGTGTTGGTACTAGATGTTGACATTATCAGAGGAACATGGTCTTATCTAGTAGTATTCAGCTGCTAAGGACTTTGGGTTTGTCTAGTTTGGAGAAAAGGAGGCTGAGGAGTGAGCTCATTGCTCTCTAGAGCTCCCTGAGGAGGGGAAGCAGAGAGGGAGGTGCTGATCTCTTCTCCCTGTTATCCAATGATGAGATGCCTGAGAATGGTTCAAAGCAGTGA
>VYZV01020570.1:14278-30638 GCA_013401275.1 Pandion haliaetus | reverse complement strand
CTGAATGAGATCTTAAGCATCTGGTAACAAGTCAGAATTCTGTATCAGCCACTTTTATTTGTATATTGAGCCCTGGTTAGTGCCCTGATTAGTGCACTTTTAAGAATGGACTGTGGCTGAGCAGCAAGTCAAAATGCCAGAAATATTTTTATATGTTAATGTCATATTACGTCAATGTTGCTAAAAAAAGAAAACCTAACAAACACTTGATGTATCAGTCCAATTCCACGTAGAACTGAGTGATACAGTTGAAGTCTGTTGTCCCTCCCACCTTGTCTTAGGGATGGGTGGTTATGTGTTACTTTCACTGTCTTTATGAAAACTACAGTATGTGTTTTCACCTTTGTGCTGATAACTGGAAGTAAGCTGCAACACAGTGCTTATTACATTACTAAAAGTTATGTTCTTTGCTTTGCGTACTTTTGGGTTACCCCTTTAAAGACTGATTTTGTGAATCAGTGCTATTACTGTAAGTTTTGTGATTATGCTTTCTTCATCTAATGTTTTATGCATATAAAATATTATTTATTACATGGAAACATATCAAAACCTTAAATGTCTAAGATGCCTAACTTAAATATTTCTTTAAAAATACTTCTGATTGGATATTAATATTATTTTGTCAAAAAAAAATCTAATGTTTTGTAACTTCTAGCACTGAGCTTCTATAGTTTGTAGGTCTTCCTTGCAATACTGGTACACATTTATTTTGTGCAGTTCATATTTACTCCACCACAATCCTTTTTTAACAATAGCAAGATGTATATACAAGTTCACATCACAGTAATTTTTTTTAAAGAAATATTGAGCAATATTTTTCATTAAATATTGTTACCTAGTACTTTGTAGTGACATTATTTTCTAACCATGATTCTTTCGTAATTTTCATAGTTGCTTGAACACATATGGGATTCTGTACTCCAGTTTTTTCATATGCAGTCTTTAAAGGGTTAACAGCTGTAAAGTTAGATGGACTTGTGGCAAGCTTTTGAATCATTCATATCTGAAAGAGAATTAAAAGCCTACAACTGAAATATGTAGTAGCATCTACCATTGCTCTGCTCCTTGCATAGAGTCACCTGTAAGTAGGTTTAGTAGTTTTACAGTATATACTTTCAAGACCTTTGGGAATGCCTCAGTGTTTGGCTTGGTACATAAATGGAAATGTTAAGGATTAAGGGGGAACCAATTTATAAGCTGGATGTTTAGAAAGAATCTTGCTAAAAACAGTGTAAATATTACAGACCATGAGATGTTACTGTAAGTTGAATTTTTTTGCCCCTCTTTAGTTATACAGGTTTTGGGTTGGTATTTTGTTTTTGGTTTTTTATTTGGATTTTTTTTTTTTTCATAGATTATGAAGCAAAGTTGTGCTCATGTTATTGTTTATAAGCTTTTGTAATCTTAAAGATATTAATGTCTAGTTGTTCTATATTATAACCACATTTGCGCTCTATGCAAGCCCTTGGAACAGAACATACTCATCTTCATGTAGGACCTATGAAAATTGTCTATTTTTATCTATATATTTAAAGTTTTCTAAAAATGAAAAAGGTTATTACGAATTTTGTTGTACAAAATCTGTACAAAAATCTGTTTTTACATCATAATGCAAGAATTGGAAATTTTTCTATGGTAGCCTAGTTATTTGAGCCTGGTTTCAATGTGAGAACCACGTTTACTGTTATTGTATTTAATTTTCTTTTCTTTTCAACAATCTGCTAATAAAACTGTCTGAAATCTCCCTGCGACTTTATTTACAGTTCATCATTATTAAATTTTCTGAAATGTATAACATCAGAGGAATATTTACTTTCTAATGGGAGGCATCTAAAAACAACATAAGTCAGCTCTTTGTAATGTGAGGAGAACAATGCTGAATGATTTTATTTAACATGCAACTGCTTCTATCTCTAATATGAATTACTGTGGTGAAAAACATCATAAAAGCACACTCTGTGGTTATTGTTTAACAAGCAGATTTTCCATATTTTTTTTTTCTTGCCAGCTAAGCAAACTGCCCCCATCTACATGATTTATTTATGTACATTTCTCAGTTTATGAAGCTGTTATTTGTACCTTTTTCCTTTATATTGTGATATTCCCATGATTCTTATTTCACAAAGCTTTGTGCTGAATAATGTAAAGTGGACACATTAATGGAACAAAACACATTATTCCCCTAACTACAAAAATGCAGGGGTAATCCAGTTGGTTTTGTCTCAAATCTCCTTCACTTGATAAACTTTGGTATCCTAACATATTTTTTAAACAAACAGCAAGTATTTGAACATTTAAACAGGCATTTGGAGAGAGGAATAGCTCTGGCTTAGCATATCATCAAGTGGTATTGTGAGGAGGAAAAAAGGGTGATTTTCTTTTCAGGTAAAGGTGGTTATTTAAGAACAAATCTAGAAGTAAGGTAATTTTTCTTTCAGAAAATTCGTTAGTCATAAATGTATGATTGATTTTGAGTATTCTCCCTTATTGCCCTGACTTGCCTGGCCTCTACCTTCCCATCCCTTCCTTTCTGAACCATAACTATGTGCATGCTTCTTTCATTAGGGAGCAGGCTTGTTTGGGAAAGCAGAAGATACAAGCTTTCTTGGACCAGCCCATTTCATTATCCCTAGATGGCCTGTGGACTGCAAGTGCGAGGCTGACAGGCTTCCTGGGTTCCAGCAGGTTGTTGTTGCGGGCTAGTTGATTAGTATTTTGGTTAGCTGTATATAGGGCAATCACAATCTCCTTCCATCTGCATTAAAATGTCCTGCATGTATCCGTAAGTAAGTATCCCAGCTATGCCACAGCCAGCTCCCCTGCTATAAGCTCTGGCACAGTTAAAGAAGGGAAAAAGTAAACTCATTAGTGTCTCAATCCAGCTAACGCCCAAACCGGAATGATCTCTACAGTAACAGACTAGCAACCTACCTGCGTTTTTTTAAGCAGCCCAGGAAATAGTTTCTTTCAGCAGGAAGGAACCTGCACTCACATAAGTTCCACTCTATCTCCATTAATAAGTCATTGCTTTATCCATTCACAGCAGCCAGGATTTAACTGGGCTGAGGTTGGATGGGCCCATAGCTAGTCAGATGTTGGTGGTCTTTGTTACAGTAAAACTACGTTCTGTCAAAGCTTGGGTCAAAATCAAGAAGAGGTTGGCCTAAAAGTATCTTGCCTGTAACTTAGCAGTAGGTTATAGTCAGATCCTGAAGAAGTTTGGAGTCAGCAGCTAGATGCCTGAAGTTTTAGGAAAATCCTTGAGGAACTGAGAGACTCAACTGAGAAAGAATTAATTTTTTTTTTTTTTTTTTCCTGTGGAAAGATGTTTAAGGTTGGGCTTTGACCTCAAAGGTAAACCGCTTTATTTGTTGAAGGTGCTATAAATTCCTGAAAATTGCTTCATTTGTTATTTGTTTACATGTTATTTCACACGAGACTGTGCAATAAACAAAGCTGGAGGCTAAGATTTTCAAGTGTGACTGCTGATTACAGGTACTTCTAGTTTTGTTGGCCAAGCTTCACACATTTCCAATGCCTTTCCCAAAATAAAACATCCTAGCTCAAGGGTTCTGTGAAACTTACTTTTTCGGTAGCTGCTGTCTAACTCATCCACAAGATACTGAGGAATTTATTATTGTGCCTTTGCTGAGCAGGAGCTTACCCTGATCAATGTCAATGGTTCCACTATCGTCAGTATCACACCATTTCAAGCAGAAGCCTCTTCTGTAAAAAGCGTCATTTCCAAAGGGGAGGAAACTTTCTGAAATTCAAACTCTTAAAAGGAATCAAGGTAGAAATAAAAAAATCTAGGCATCCAGAGTACTTGGAATCTTTGCAAATGTTCACCCAAAGGTCATATACTACTATGCAATTTGGGATAATTTGCACATAACCTGTGGAGAAACATGATTTTTTCAAGTCATAGTAACAATGCTTATCATAGTCCAGTGAATTGGTTAACTGTTCCTCTAAATTTGGATCATAAAGACAGAGCCAGATTCATATTGCTGTATACAGCAAAAGGACAAGAATAAAAATAGACACCAGTTGCAGCAAAGGAAACTCGTACCGGATATAAGGGGGAAAAAAAAAAAAATGAGAGTGATGAAGCACTAGAACAGTTTTCCCAAAGAAGTTCTGGGATCTCCGCCTTTGGACATTTTCAAACCTGAGGTGAGCAAGACCCTGAGAAACCTGATCTAACTTTGCCCAGTTTAAAGAATGTTAGCCTAGGTGACCTTCAGAGGTCCCTTCCAACCTCGGGTTTTTATGGTTCTAGAATTATAAAACTTATATGCATGATGCCCTTGTAGGTGTACCACTTTCTGTATCCAGTTTAGCAAGGAGCAAAGTTTTATCCTATAAATAGCAGTTATCGGATCTAGAATAGAAATTGCTGGGATATGTTTAAGGATTCACAGCTTTTTGGTCTTCCATATCAAGAGGCCAGAAGAACAAGCTGCACTAACAGCATGATGTGAAAGAAGGTACAGAAAGTGAATACAGAGAGGTTAAAAAACCCACCTATTCTAGTGCCAACCTAGTTCATTTAAATAATAAGAATGGAAGCTGTAGCCCTTTGTCAATAAGTTCTCAGACCAATTTTCTAGCAATAAATAAATAAAAGGCAAAGTGAGCAAATAATATGTCTTAACAACAAAAAGCTGTTGGGGTTAAAGAAAGTAACTGGATTTAGGGAGGATTTTCCCATTCAATTTTAATGGGTACGCGGGCCAAAGTCTTAGGGGAAAGTGGAAAGGATGAGCTGGAACAGATCCTCTTTTTAAAATATACTTCCTTTATTTTTTCAAATTGCTTTCTTGAAACTGGTTTGTACTGTAAGGCAACAAATTATTTTGTAATTCTATAGATTTTTCCCACTCTGAGATATAGAGGACTTTGAAACAGTTAATTTGGCTTATTGGCCTCTCTGTCAAGTAGATGTTGTCATGCAGGTTGGGAAGCTGAGGTATGGAAAGGTTAAACTTGCATTTTAAAACTGGAGAGACAAAAGGACTGTCTTTGGGCTTTACTGTCTGCATCCGTGAAGTTGTATCATAGTGCCAGTATATTTAGCTAGGGCTCAGTGCTGAAGGATTTTGTAGCTAAAAAAAGCACTTTTGTTTTGGGGGTGCTGATTACTGGGTGAATTGCAAAGTAAGGTGGAGAAAAGGAAAGTTGTGGTTAGGAAAGCAGGCTAAGAGAATGAGGCTGCAACAGAATTTTGACTAGAACGTAGGGGTGGCAGAAAAGAGATTTCGGCTGTCAAGATGGAAATAAACAGTGATACAATAAGGAGAAACTGGATTCTAAAGATACTCTTTAGAAAGATCTGGTAAGATATAGGTGCAGCAAACAAACTCATTTGGCAGGCTACTGGGCAAGCAGACATTTTTTTCAATTCTGTTCAGAAGCAACTAATAACCATTTGGCTTCTGTTCACTGTGACCAAACTGATGTTGCAGAATCTGGCTTTTCAGTGATGGGATGATATATTGGAAGCCAGAAATAAGTTTCCACATGGATCTCTTGAACAATCTGAACTCAATTTAACAATTGAAGAGGACACAGATAAAGTATTACCTTCTTTGTGAGCTGATCAATAACAAGCACACCTCTGGGAAACAGATGCTAGTATTACCCTTTGAAGCCATTTCAGTGGCAGAAGCTGAACAAGTTCACAGGCCACTTTACACAGAACTTACAGAAGCAGTAAATAATAAGAAGAAAAAGCTCTAATTCTCAGTTTCTTCCAGGTGAGATCTTATCCTATCTGCCTCTGACTCAAACTTCTACAACACTCTAAGTGTATACATGGCATCTGGTAAGAAGATAAGACTTCAAGTAGTGAATTAAGGGTTGAAAACAAAATCACTGCGAAAAGTGAAAGTAAGCTATAGACAAACAGAAAAAAGGTAAATTAAAAAGATTATAGTACAAAATTAGCCCATGGATTTCAGAATTCAAGTTGCCTAAAAAGAAACTCCAGCAGCCTCCATGTGCCTAATTCAAAACTGTAATAAATAACCTGCCTTTTTGAAGTATGTAAAGCTTACTAAATGTTTCCACGACTACCCTGAATGCTCCTTGGGCACTAATAATGATATTTTGGTTCCCCTTTGAAGCACCTACATGCCTAGCTCCAGCATAACCTCCTCTTGGGAGCCAAAATCTAAGGTGAACAATCTGATGCAGTGTGCTTAGAAATCTCACCACATAACCAAGCAGAATTATTGAAAAGAAGGAAATACACAGCTGCTGATCACAACCAGTTCCACAGTTCTACAGCCCGAGACTCCAGTACCCCATATGCGCTGCTGCTAGGCTAAACAACATGCTCTTGCTTTTGTTCTCTTTTTGCTCACATTCCTTCTTCCCTGTGCACATCAAGCTATAACTATTTAGTGTTAGCTTTCTGCTGGTAGAGAAGAGAGGGAGTGTGAACCCACCGTGAGCAGGAAGCAACCTGAATCGCCCCCCTCACACTTTCGTGGGAGAGTGTTCCTGCCACTTGCCTTGAGAAATGGACAGACCTGGTGTCCTGTAGCTCCTGTCTTAAAAGGACACTAGTTGTGTGTCAACATTAGCATTTTTATGTGCAAAAAGGGGCCTGCCTCTGTAGCATGAATTTGCCTTGCATCTGTGCTTGTGGTGTGCACTCAAGCTCCTAAAGCAGTTTCTTTTCCTCATGGAACCTAGTCATGCAAAAGGATATAATCTAGATTTTGCCACTTGCAACGTGGACCCTAGGTCCCTTAGCAGTTGGTGGTCTGTACAAGCCTAGGACTGGCAACTGGTGGAAACTTCATGGCTGGTAATGCCATGGTGAGGTCATGCAGTCCTAGAACTGTAACAGATTGCATCATGTCATACTATGGTTCTTCCCTCCTTGCACCGCAGCAATCAGCAATGGAAACACACTCAGTGACTGGAACTGCTGGCCTCTGCAATGCTTTGCCTCCAAAAGTTCAGATAAACCCTGTTGGGATTCAGGTTTCAAGTGGAGCTCATAAATCAGAGCTGGTAGGTGGGGCTTTGACCTGAGTGAGGCTTTTGAATGGGCCATGAGGGGATGGAGGAGACATCTAATAAAGTGGTAAATGAATGGCATCAGGGATGTTGTGCTTTGGCATACTTCATCTTCTTTGTATAAATTATGCTTAAATTAATCAATAAAATATTTATTGATTCAAAAGAGTTTTTTCTTTTTTTCCTGCCAGGTGTTACTTGAATGGAGACAGATCGTGATGATAATGACCAGTGCTTTTCCTTTTAGTTTACCAAGCCACCATCAGCATACAAAAAGATTATATTTGGGACTGTATGAAGAGTGTATTTTGTTGTGAGAACAATAGCAGGCACTTACCTTAGGGCTCTTACTGGCCCTGGACCCTCCTATTATACTTGCATGGGTAGGTGAGTTGTACAATGCATTTTTCTAATAGTCTGTAGTTGTATGTTGTATTCAAGTTTAAAAATACTTCAGCCTTTTAACAAATGCTGCATATTCTTCTAAGTGGTGGTCATTAAAGAGAGTGCCACTATATCATTCCTTTGTATTTAATTTGGGGCAGAAAGAGCAAACTGTATTTTGAGCAAGGTTTATTCCTTTTTCAATTTAAGTAATTTCTTTTCTAATCTAAGCTGGCCAAGTTCAATTTAAATTATTGTGTGAATTGTTGGTGAGGTGCTTTTATTTGAATCAGCAAGCATTTGGCCATGGCAAATGAGCTTCTGGCAAACAAGAACATTAGTGCCAGGGGACATCTTTGAAAACTGCCGTTTGCTTTTGTGCACTGTGAAGAGATTGCAGGTTTTCAGTTACATTTTTCTTAAATATTGTTCCATTCAGGGTAAAAAGAGCTGCTTTCCTCTTTGATTTTCATCCCATTCTTCTATCACTGTTTGTAAGGAATGACGTTTAACAGGAATGCAGGTAAAAATAGAAGTGCTCAGGTTCCACCAGTTCTCCATTTTGCTCTTTTAACTCAATGACACTCTTCTAATACTTTTTTTTGCCCCTAGCTGGTATAATTTCCAAAATACACATTAAAAAAATCTTACGTGGTTTCTCATATTTGATTAGGCTTTAGCAGTGCAATAACTAGGGATTCTCAGCCTGCAGTCCACAGAGCTCAGCAGAAGCATCTGCTTGGCTGATAGAATACTTCCTTCTCAAAGGCAGAACAGGAGCTAGCAAGGACTGCATGAATCACTTTAGCAGCAGCTACAGCTGATCCTATGCCATTTTTCTCTGAGTCACTGCTTTACCTGCTAACCATACATTCCCCTGTAGTTCTTCTGCATGTACGCAATAAATCCAACACCCACAAAGAAACAAAAGGCCTATGTGTACAAGGCTTTGCTTATATCTTGCGCTTCCAGAATACACTGATTTTTCTGAGCATGTGCAAAGCTGCTGTCCTTTATATATTCAATAAGCTAGAGTTCTCCAGGACATGAAAACTGTTCATTACTTCTGCAAGGCAATGACCCCGAACGTACACAGTAGCATATCCTAGGATGTGGCACAGGTTATACACCATGGCCCTCTTTTGATCTTAACAAAACACAGGTTAAAAAAAAAAAAAAAACAAACCCACAAAAAATCCCAAACAAACAAAAAAGTTAGAATTATTCTTTTGGGCTGTTATAACAGAAAATGGAATGAAGTCAAAAGTTTCCAAGTCATGGGAATGTGATCATTCATGCTGCTGTGTTAGAACTGTCCCTGGCCAAGTGGCGTCCCGTGCCAGCTAGCTCTGTTGCAGACACTTCTGGGGCTGGGGCAGCAGCCAGCATGGGTCAGGCCCAGAGGACAGTTTGTGAACAGCCAACTTCACTTGGGAGAGTGAGGGAGTAACACACAGAAAGATTGCCCTGTACTGTTTGGACACAGCGTTCCTGAACTTCAGTGATTACATTTAATTTACCGGTATATAGCTTGCTTCAACATATAACCCACACACGACTGCTCGGTTGTACCATACCACAGACCACTCCTAACCCCCAGTCACTTTCAAACTGCGTTGATATTATTCAGGTCTAGTCACCTGCTCCCGCTGCCACTGTGAATCGTACTTCGTATTTCCAGACGCTACTCCACCAGCTGCCCCAGTATTCAGCTACTTGCACGAATAATTCTTTAACTGGGAGAGGAATGGAAGAAAGATTCATCCCTAACCTAATTGTCTTTGAAATGGGTGACTTTCACTGTAGCTAATCAGGCTAGAATGAGGCTGAGTCTCTTTTTCTACTAGGGGGACACGTTCCCAGTTCACTGTGTTTCAGTGCTGCTCGCAAGGACTTGCATGAACGGTGAAGGGATCTTTCGCTCTCAGTAAGGAATGGGATCCTCCAACTTGAGATTTCTTTTCAGATACCCCTAGCTCTCCTTAAAATCAAGATCCTCCAGAGAATGAATTACTGACGTGGAAGAAGCTTTAAGTGTTAAGATGAGTTGAATTTTCCTGGGGAAGTGCCTCTTTCTCCTGAATTTCTCCTGAAGTGAACAGAATTCTTAACTACCCAAGTTTATGCACCCTCCTGTCTTAAGATTTTATTATTTTATTATTATTATTATTTGTGTCTTTCTAATATGTTTCATTCATTTATTCTTTTTGTGTGTGTTTGCATTCAAATGCATACACTTGAAGTCAGGGTCTTGTTTTGAACTCTTGAGATACTCTGGTGAGAGTTATAGCTGTATATCAGTCACTCCCAAAAGGGTGACAAGGGAATGCTGACAGGAAGGTGTCCATGCTTTTCTGTAGGGTGTAATCCCCTTTAAATCCCAAGACCTGGGTAATAGCATGCAAATTGACCCTACTGAGTAGGAATCAAGCAGGTAGCATTTTTTAAAGCAGCTACTAATATTTTCTGGTGTTGAAACAGTAAGAAGATTTGATAAACAGATACAACCTTAGTTTGTCAAAGATATGGCTTGGTATATAGTGGGAATTTCAAACTGCGTGGATATCCATTTAAAATTTCAGTGCGCACTAGTGTTTTTGTAAAAGCCCATGAAGTGCTTAGCTGCATCCTACACCAGTTACATACCTCCAGAAATCTGGCCTCTAGAGGTAAAGGAATCTTGGACAATGCCCCTATTGTTAATCATTATTTCCAGTATAATGTAACAAATGTTCTAACCTTGAAAGGAGGCAGGGGAGTAAAACCCTAGGCCTGCCTCCTTATCCTTTTTCCTTCCAGGTTTTATTCTTTTACAGCTGTAGCAGTACAAAGCGGCTACAACTTAAGAATATGAATCATCGTTGCTATCGTCATTAACATAATGCCCATGTGTAGATTTATCTGCAGACTTTCAGTTTGATAAACTGTTGGCATGTAAATATTTCCTTGAAGAAATTCCAGTCCAGCTGCTTTTGTTTACAAATCTATCAATGGTTAACACCATAGAATGTATTTTGCCAGTATCTGAATTATAATTACAACTTGTTTAATTGTGAATTAATTATAAAAGAGGAAGACAAAACTAAATAATAAATATTTTGCAGATTTTGGAACCATGCCAGCTTTGCCTGCATTAATTTTGGAAATGTGAGGACTTAATGCTTGTAAGTCTCCATTCTACTATTCTTTCTTATTATTTATTTGTACAGTTAATTGTGCAAGAAACACTTTCTGAATAATTATTTCATTGTACGTGTTTTGTCTTCAGAGGTTCTTCTGCTTATTCCTTGGTTTACTTCTTGACTTCTGCTTGATCATTCTATGGATTTAATTAAGAGCTGGTTTTGATATACCAGTCACAGTAACATCTAAACTGACCTGAATACTGAGTATTTGCAGGTTTTAAAAAAACTTTTTTGAGATACAGGATCAAAGAAGCTCTGGAATTTCACTTGTGTTTGGCAGCAGGTTATTGGCTTTGCTTTTTGCTGTTTTGACCAGTGATGCAGAGAGACGTGCTTTGAATTTATTGAATTCTCACTGGTTTGTATAATCGTTTGTTACAACTTAATTTGCAGTTCAGTACAATTTGCATGGATCAGCTCTGGAGACAGACTATGAAATATATTATCCCTAAATCAGGATAGGTAAAAGTTAGAGTTGAGCTACATATTAGGCCTATTTATAGCCAATGGACAAAATACAGACCTCAAAAGAAGAAATTATTTGTTATCAACCCTTGGGTGCTTATTTTAAGGTTAGATGAGTCGCTTGTGAAGGTGTCTATTTATCTTTGTTAGTCAAAGTACATTTTAGCCAACAGCTGTGGCAGGAGATGAGGTTTGCCTGGGAGTTGCCTATGAGAGCTGTTGGGAAGCACTTTGGTTTTACTACCCAGTTCCACCAGTCCAAACCAAACTTCTTCCAGAATTTCATATCCTTTGCGTATGTAGCTACTGTCTTTCCAACTAGTTTGTGAGCCCTCTAGTGACACCAGTCAGAGGAACAATATACATATAGCTGGGTCCACCACATCTGTATATATTTGGCAGTGATGGTACTCATGTATGCCTTGCTGGATTCTTCATATTGCTTATGATAATCAAGAACGTTTGCATGTATCTTTTGTGCAGAATCTGAAAGGCACAACAGTGGGGGTTAGAATGAAACAGCATCTGACATTTTTTTAGGTTTCTTTGAAAACTTTGGGACAGTTGGAAGAATTCATACAAGATTTTTCATGATTTTTTAAATTGTCTTAATCGCATTTTTTTAAAAGTTAAATGATTTGAGATTTAAAAATAAATTAGATATAATTATACACTATTTTTGTCATTATTTTTAACTTTCCCTTACAAGAAGTGAAAGAATGTTTTACAGCACAATGTAGAATTAGCAGATAACTATGAAGAGTAATCTCCAATTCCTGTACCATAAGAGTCTAACTTCCACCTGGTAAATCAGTCTTCCAAAAATAAATACCCTGTAGTTACGGAAAAGTGTTTCTGAAATACTCTAGAGGAAAATTTTTTTTGCTCGACTTAATTCTGTAAATATAGATGGCCATGATCTTTCTCTGAGACTAGCAAAGGCACCCTTTTCTCCTTTGGCTGTATAGTTAATTTAGTCAACTTCTTTCCAAGAAGGTACCTAACTAAGGTAGTGAGTCTCAAGGCAATCATGAACTTTTTATTTCTTTATTGTTCTTTCACATTTGAAGCTATAGAAGCATTTTGAAGGCTACTAGATTGTCATAATGGAAAGAGTTTCTATATATGTCATCAGGAACGAGTAATGACAGCAAAATAAAAAATTTCTATTTCAGATATAACACACTGACAGACTTATAACTACCTTTATATTCAATGATTTTTTTCTCAGTTTGTGTATACTGACTATATATATTATAGACACTCCCTGTTACAGTTTCAGTGTATCAAGGAGTGTAGGTTAGCTCACATTTAGACTTGGAAGTCATATGGCAGCTTAGAGGCTCTTGAAACCAGTTATCCACCTCCCTCCCCCCTCTCCCTCCCCTCCCATGATACTGTTTTAATGGTACCACTCCCCATAAAACTGGCTTAGACAGTTGTTTCACTGGATTAAAATGTTTTATTTAGCCTTTCTATCAAAAATAATTAGCAGCTTTTCTTTTAGCTACTGTTTTATGTATAGAATCAGATGGTGAGTGTATAGTCTCTTAATTTTATTCCTATTTATTTAAGTTAAAGTTCTGAAGGTTTGGTTATTAGCAATAACACTTAGAGATTAACTCTGTTCAGGTACAATATTGATTAACTCTATCATTCATAAAGCCACTAGAAAATATTGAGCTATATGATTCATTGACTTTCCACATAATCAGCCTATGAATTATAGAACTAAACTTGATGGGCTGACAATGTGAATGATAAATTCATTTGGTAGAGGATTTTTGAGGTATTTTATCTTTCTCTGGTACATTATCAAAAATGAAACTTTGTCCATAACATTTAGAACATCTGTTCTAAGTAGTTGCCATCTAGTGCCAGCACTCATTTCTATTCACAGATAATGGGGCAATACTTACACTTTGGAAGGAAATATGTTTCTCTCAATTTGTAATGGTGTTGTGTAATGTCATGTCCATAATGGAAAGTAAATAACACGCCTTGACATGAATGAACACTTCAGGCAATCGTTAAAATAACTGAGAGTGGTGGAGAGTTAGAAAGATGAAAAGAAAGAATAGGAGAGCTGCAACCTCACTCATTGACATCTCCAATGCCCTGGTCTGCTGAATGCATGGTGCTCATAATCTGGAAGTGAATCTATCTGATGGGACAGGAATTTGTTCTTCTGGCTTTCTCATAAAATGTTAGCTCTTGCAGGGGGATAGATCATAAATAAGAATAATATTGTGCATTCTTATCACCACAACAAAAAGTTCCATTCAGAAAAATACTTCTAAAATGGCATTATGTCATTAGGAGAGTTGGATTTGTGCTGTTGTCCCTCCACAAACCTTTCAAATTTGTTCAGTTTACAAATAAATTGAAAGTGAGGGCTTTCTTGCTGGTTCAACCAGGTATGTGAGAGCTTAGCAGGGTTTTTTTCAAAGCATTATTAACAAAATTCTGCAAAAAGAGTTTTCTAAACTATTCTGTAGGTGATATGTGATTTTTAAAAGAAGCTAACTCAGTCTCCTCTACTGATTTTTCAGCAGCACCATAAGCAGTAAACTTTTTCTATTTTTTAAATGACTGAAAGGAAGGATGACATCTGTGGAAAGCAAAGGTCACATTGGAACAATCCCTTTAAAAGCATGCTAACCCCTAAATATATAGCTCCCTATAAAGCCAAGTTCATGCAAGGGCTTCCTAAATGAGTATATTAGTACGTTAACTTCGTAGTTTTTCATTTGAGTGTAAATAATGAAAAGGGGACAATTCAAGACTGTTTTTTTCCTGGCCTTTTGGCTTTACCTACTGGATTCGTTTATCACACTGTGTCTTCTCACCTCTTCTTCAGCACAATGGATTGTAGTTCTTCACTTTGCTCCGGTCTCGGTTCAAGGTCCCAAAGTCTGAGTCATTGGGTAAAGGTGGGCCTTTTCAATTCACATTTAAGGAGTCATGGAAGCTGTGATTTTCAAATTACATAAAACTTCTGTCATTGGTCATATCTGGAAAATTAGATAACAGATCACCTGTGTATGAAAAATCATCTACAGCTGCCTTTAGAAGTTTTGGGATGAAGTCTACAGTCAATTTTATCTATAACTTCTAGACTTAATGCACCCTCCTAAACAAAGTCAAAATATCAGATAACAAAGGGTTTTTTTACTACCCCTTCACTATCTCCCTTAAGACTTTACTCGCAGGCTTCAGCCCGCTGTCTTCTGTGCGTGAATGTAGCTATGTGTGAATACTGCTGATTGCATTGTGAGATTGCAGACTATTAAAAAAAGAGTGTAGTAGGAAGTGAGATTTACCTTTTGACTTCTATCTTTTCCATCTGCTGTAATACTCACTCACACACACACATGCACATGCACACACATTTTAGTTTTAAAGCGCAAAGTGATTTTAGTGGTGAAAATGAGTGTAGCTGATCTTGCCAAGAGTAATCTCCCTCCACCTCCCTTTCCTTTTCACAAGCCTGTCTAAACCCTGAGCTGGCACTGAAGGTGATGCCCACAACTTCCATTCCAAATCCTGATCCAGCAGACTTAGAGCTAAATTATGTTTCCTTTCAGAGCTCAAGGAACAAAGTTACACTGGGAAGCAAAGCCACACTGTGCCATACTTCCCTCGTGATGGAAGGAAGAAAACTCATAAGGTTTCTGTTGCTTCTGCAGTATGATTAACCCAAGGAGTAATTTTATTTTCTAGAGTGTGCAGAGGATCCAGAAGCCTTTGGCTAGAAAAAAAGTATAATTTCAGGGTCAAGTGTCTGTTGAGCCATGTAGTGATACTGGGTACTACACTACAGCTTAGACCACTTTCTGTGGGTTGTGGCCTCTTCCCAGAGCATTCTCTTGTGCACAGATGTAACATATTGAGTCTAATTAACTTTCTCTTACTTTTCACTGCACTCATCCTATCTCTCCCATACCCTGATTCTTATCCCATTTAAAATTTGTAAACCATTCTTCTCCGGTTAGTTTATATCTATCATACATTTCTTGTTGCATTATCAAACAACGAAAAAAAAGAAAAGAAAAAGAAAGAAAAGACACAAGAAAAAACTATTTGTCTGGTAGAAACTGCCTTTGGAAAGCTATGTTTTATCCCATTTTTGGATTATCTTGCTTCTTCAGAAAACCAACCTTGATCTTTCAAAACATTTCAAACCACTAGGAACTCAAACATTGTCTTAAACAAACAAACAAATAAAAAAAAAGATTTTTCCAAGTCACTACCTATTCATTTATAATGCAGAATGGATTTGCCATGGAAAACAGTCACGATGTGCAATGTATACATCTTCTTACAAGAAAGCAAGCAAGCCAGCTATGACAAAGATCACTAAGCATATTTTGGCATTAAGGTGGCTACTTACAATACTCATATATCCCACATACGAGATTAATTTTCTTTCGGTACATTATAAATCATTTCATGGATACAGTAATTACACTATATGCAAACTATATCAATCAATCACTGCTCTGAATCAATACAGTAGGTGTTTTTCTACTATTTATAAATAACAATACTCACATGCCAAACATCTTATAAAAGTACAATTAGTTAGAATAAAGAGCATATTTGTTCTTGTATTGATTTAACTCCTTGTCATGCTCTGTAGGGCTGACATATATATGTCTGTCTTTAAATTCAAGCTTCTGTTTAACTTTTTTCTTTGCAGTGGAGTTTTCCTTGCCTCATTTCACTTTCCATTCTGTGTTACAGATAAACATGGAGTGAAATGGATTTGTAGGCTTATTTGTTTAAATGTACAAGTGAATAGTTTTACAGGCACAAATTGCAACTGTTCCCTTTTCACTAGAAACTAGTAGAAGGAGACCCCCTGGAAAATGCTGTACAAATGATTGACTGAAGACATCAATTTTCCACAAAGACTGTGCCTTGTAGAAAAATATGGGATTAGGGGAAGAAAAAAAAAAAAGATTAAGGAAACCATGGTCAATATAGGTTATCTATATCAGCCATTTTGAAAAAATTAATTTTGAAAAGTTGCCTAATGAAAATTTGATGGAAATTTAATGCAAATAAACATTAAATCTGTTGTTATGGGTTTGTGTGGTGCGGTTTTCTTTGGTAGTGGGGGAGGGGGCTGCAGAGGTGGCTCCTGTAAGAAGCTGCTAGAAGCTCCCCTGGCTCCAAAAAGTCGGACCCGCCTCTGGCCCAGACAAGGAGTGACAGTGAGAACGCCTCTGGGAGAACATATTTAAGAAGGGGAACCGGCAGTGTGGGGGTTGGGAAAAGTGAGAGGAACA
>VYZV01020568.1:81224-96113 GCA_013401275.1 Pandion haliaetus | reverse complement strand
GGTCCCGCACCTGGGGCCCGGCCCCGCCGCCCTGCCCGGTCCGGCGCCCGCCGACTGGGCCCAGGCGCCGCTCGATCCCGCCGTGCGCGCCGTCCTGGTGGGCTTCGACGAGCACTTCAGCTACGCCAAGCTGTGCCAGGCCCTGCGCTACCTCCTGCGCGGCGGCCCCGACTGCCTCCTCGTCGGCACCAACCGCGACCACCGGCTCCCGCTCGAGGGCGGCACCGCCATCCCCGGTGCGCGGGGCTGGGGGGGACGGACGGGGGGGGACGGACGGACGGACGACGGGGCACGACACGCCCGGGGGGCGCGTCCGGGCCCCTCGACTGCCGCCCGGCGGGTGCGCGGAGGTGGCCCCGGGCCGTTCGGAGCTGCCCCTGGCGAGGCCCCGAGTCTGGGCTTGCCCTCCTCCTCGCTGCAGCCCCCCCCGAAAGAGGGAGGATCCTTGTGGATCCTTCACTGGGGGAACAGCCGTTCCTTTTTGATCTCGGCGTGGGACGGTATTCCAGCCTCCTGGCACTGACCTGTTGCTCTGCCTGTCCTCTCTGTGAAGCTGAGGCGCGGTGTTCCCAAAGCGCCGTGCGGTTTTGTACCAGCTCGTGCGGCGCCGAGAGTCGTCTGCAGTCTCTAATCAGTCTTTTCTCTTCTCTCCCTAGGGACTGGCTGCCTGGTAAAAGCAGTGGAGACGGCAGCCCAGCGCGAGGCGTTCATCGTAGGAAAGCCCAACCGGTACATGTTTGATTGCGTGGCGAGCGAGTTCGACATCGATCCCGCTCGTACCATCATGGTGGGAGATCGGCTGGACACAGACATCCTCATGGGCAACAGCTGCGGCCTCACCACCCTGCTGACGCTTACTGGGGTCACCACGCTGGACGAAGTGAAGGGCCACCAGGAGAGCGACTGTCCCACCAGGCAGAGCCTGGTGCCCGATTACTACGTCGATAGCATAGCCGACCTTCTCCCAGCACTGGGGGATTAATATAGCAAAATGCTTGCAGCCTCTGCAGCGCTACCCCGAGGAGGGCCCCTGTTAATCACCCTGTGGCAGTAACGTATCGCTAGGTTACCACCCGGAGTTAGTAACCCTTAGCTTTTTAACCTCCGTGTCCTCTTCATATGATTTTGTTTACATCTCGGTCTTTAAATGCACTTTGAAACAAAGAGGGCATTATGGTGTCACCCAAGTCTTGGGGGCTTGGAGCTTTTTTTTTTTTTTTAAATTATAAGCAACACATCTGTCCAAATGTTTGTGATACTCGATGTCACGTTGTCCGCTAGACTGAGTTGAGGGAAGTAGAGCTGGTTGATCTGAGGAAAAGAACCCAACATCTTGTGGTGTGTCCTCGCCTGGACAGGCCGTGGCTCAGTCTGGTTTATTCAGGGAAATGACTCTTGGAGTGTGTAGTAACTTAGCAGCTGTGTTTGGAAATGCTTGCAGTGGCTGGCAGAATTAGTGTTTGGCTTTAGATTGANCCCCCCCAGATGGGGTCCTGTTTAGCAGTACAGCCTGCTGCAAGTGCGACCTCAGGTCACAGAAACTGAAATCTGTCTCCTTTATTCGACCACTGCAAATTGCACTTGTGATGCAGATTAGGATGATTCCACTCACAAAATAGAAACGGTGTCTTCTGTATACTGTATTTATCCAAGCGTTGGATGTATGTGTAAAGTACATGTACATACAAGAACCACCCTGACCCTAAATATATATCAGAATATATTTAAATTATAAATTTAAGTATAGTATATGATAATATATCTTGTTTCCCAGAAGGGAGGATAAGAGGAATGTACTTCACTGATCACAGTAGATTTAATTCTCCTAAGCTTCTGCATTTGATAATGCAGAAAGTCTGCGACCACATAGGACTGTCCTTCACTACTGCTGCTTCCCAGAAATAACCGGATTGATCAGTACCGAGTTAGTTCTTGTGCTTCCCTCGGTATCAAACTAGCCGCTTGCCTTGGCTTTAGCTGCAGAATCTGAATTGACACTCAGTCCGCGGGGGGTGGATGCAGTACGTAGTACGGCTTTCCACCGAAATAATCCTGTGAGAGTACTGGCTGCGGGTGACGATGGCACGTGCTTCCTTTAAATAGCTGAGGTTAATAATATCTTCCGCGTGTCTGGCGTGGGGGCCTGGCACCACGTGCTTGTCTGAGGAGGAGTGCTTGCTTGCTTGCTCAGGTGATGATTTCGTTGGGATCTTTAGGCAGGTTTGGGTGATGCACAGCTCGGGCTACAGGGTAGATTTTTATGCTGGCTAAACTGAAGGCCACAGTTGAAAGCTTTTGCATTACAGAATTAAGTGAAAAATTATATATGCAAATAACATGCTTTTATTCCATAGATTCCACTATCGGCAGTTAAACTTAAACACTGGCCTTCCTTCATCTCCCACTGTTCAGCTGGATAGCTCTAGCAGTGCGTCGGCACCATTTCCTTCCACTCGGACACTCGAAACGAGTAGACTCGCCACCTTGTCTGTACAGCAATAACCGCGCGGTTCGTACTGTCTTTTGGTGTTACCAGAGTATTAGCTGCTCTTGTAAACGGGTGTTCGTTTGTAACTCAGAGTTGTGTAAGGAAGCATGGATAATCTCTTCCCTCTCCCTGTCTCCAGCTGGAGGGCTGTGACGGCGTGAAGTCACAGAGAAGTACTTACAGGTCGAACTTCCACTTTATCTGGGTAACGTGGAAATGGACATTATGGATTTACTGCTGGTAGGGTCCGACTTAGCGATGTGTTCTTTGATTCAGTTCCTGTATCTGGTGCTTATAATTTCAGAATATGTCAAGTAGTAAACGCCAGGAGAGGCGTTCAGCCTCGTTCGAGCAGCGCGCTGTCCCTGCCGAGTACTGTTCACTGCACAAGGGAACCATTACCTCGATTCACGTATGCTGAAATGTACTGGTGAAGGTGTCAATCGTGCTTCAAAACTCTGTATCAACTTCCAAATGGTTTTTAAGCCTCTACTTGAATTCACATTAAACTTACAAACCTGCTTTCCCCTGGCGTTGTCTTATTTCGTAGTCTTCTGTGGGAGCTTTGCTGCAGCTGTACTGCGTGGACATTCTGGGAGTTAGGGATGCCGTTTGTGTTTATCATCTTTACTCCTCACACGCAGTATCAGGGAAAGAAATCCAAACCCTGGAGTGTATCTCTTTGGTTCAGGTCCCAGAGCTGTGCGGGGCTCTTAGCGTGGGCTGGGATTTACCTCTGAGTAAGAGTAAGCACAGAGCAGAACGCAGTAGTCCTTTCACAGACAATGTTTTAGAAAGGGTTTTGCTTCATTCCTGTGCCTTAGATTAGGCAGGGTATAAATTTCTTAAAGTAAGAAAGTGTCTGCTGTGTGGCTGTTAAAATCTCTGGGCGGGGAGAACACCCTTTCTGCGTGTCGCAGCTTGGTTTTCAAATTTCTTGTGCTAAGCTCTGCTGCAGCAGAAGCCAGCTAGCAGGCTACGCTGCGGCGAGCGCTGCCTGCTCTCCAGTGTCTGTTTGCAGAAGCAGAACTGGTGGGTTGGCCGTTCCAACACGGTTCCTCTTCTCATCACAGCCGCAGCACGGGATGCTGCGGTCTTCCCTTCTTGGTTTCGCTGTTTTAAAGCAGTGACTGATGGTGGTCTGACTCTGGCTGGCTAAAGCTTTCAGGTGTGTTACTTGTCCAGAGTTTGAGTTCATGTCCCACAGAAGCAGCGTGCTGGGATGAGATGGTGACCTTCTAGTGAAATGGCTCATTTTTGACTTGCAGAAGGAAAGAGGCTGAGCGGGGAGAGGGATTGCTAGTGCTTTGATGACGGGAAACTCCGGGATGAGCTGCCCTCTTGGCTAAGTTTGATCAGTCCTGGGCCGTGCTTGCTGGGAAAATGTCTAAAAGCTGTATTTTGCCTTGATAGACACCACATGAAGGAATTCTGCTGAGCTTTTCCTTCCCTCCATTCAGTTGGTTACGTCTGGCTGGCAGGTCTTAAAACCAGAAAGCTCTCTCAGGGGCTCCTGGACTGCTCAGGAAAACCACGGTTTGGTGACCTGGGAACGCTGTTCCCCGCGGGGTGTTTCATCACGGGACGCGGGTGTTGGCACGAGCGCAGCTCAGGTTGTGGCGATGACTTTGTAGCAGAGATCCTCTTCCCCGGGGCCTGAACGAAGCGAGGTCCGTAGGTGGAACACAAGCGCGTCTGTGCAGCCATGGCTCGCGGGGCAGCGGTCTGCAGGATAAACAGTTGGCTGCAGCCCACGGAGCTCCGGCAGCACAAAGTTCACGTTGAAATGTAGAAATAACTGATGACAAGGGCAGGCTGCCACTTTTCTCTATTCATTGTGTCTCTTAATGAGACTTACTAGGTCCTGCTCTTAGGGCCTGCCAGCGGGGAGGACCGACACAAAGCCCCCGATTGTCATCCACCTGCCCCCCGGCAGCCAGCTCCGAGGTGAGCAGGAAGAGCGGTTTTATGCACTGACAGCATCGCTCGGCAGCCCTGCGTTTTAGCCCCTCTTCCCTTCTCCTCTCCCCAGGTGGCAGCTCTACAGTTTCACCCTCCCCGTAGGTCTGAGTGGAGGAGCTCCTGGCTGGGAAGCAAGGGACACGTAGTTACGTTTCGTGGATGCACGCTTAGGTTTCCCAGGCGCGCCTGGAGCTGGGGATGATGCACAGTCTGTGTGTTGTCAGGAGGCAGAGCTGCAGGAGCGAGCTCCTCATCTGAAGGGGAGGATGGAGGGTAGGACCGGCACCGGCGATGCTGTCTCTGCAGTGAGTATCCCTGGTCCCTCAGGTACCACAGAGAGTCCCCGCTCTGTGCTTGCTTGATTCCTCTTTGGAAGGGGCTGAGCTCCTGCTGTTCCCGTGGACCCTGGTAAGATTTTGCTCATCCCCAACCTCAGCACCCCACAGTTCAGCTCCTTGTAAGGCAGCTGACTCTGTCACCTGGACTTTCTTGTAAGTGCCCGGACTTACGCGGCATAAACAGATCGTGTAGCGAGGCAGGGCAGGGTGGTCAGGTTAAAGGTGCCAAAGAACCCCGGCTTGCACGCTGCAGAGCCGCTCAGGATGCGTGTGCACGTGTGAACTGCAGCCCGCCAAGGGACAGGAGTCGCTGGATTTCTTTATTTGCACCTTTCCCACCCAAGGGAATTTCGTTAGCTATAGAAAACCTACCCGTTACTGTAGGGCTTGGGCTCTATTGCGTTTGAATTGAGGAGCTTTCAGCTTTGCGCAGCTTTAACTTCGTTAAGACTTGCTGCTTTTCTGGTGGAATACATCTGGAAGTTACCTATTACCAAAAAAGATCAGTAATTGACCCAGCGGCTTCAACAGCCCCTTCCTTGTGCGGCTGTAGTAAATCGAACCATGGGCATTTATTGAATTTCTCTATGTGCTTTAGAGGATTGAGAAACAGATTAGGTTTTTTAAGTGTGGGCTGTACAGTTGAGATTATTGAAAGCACATTCTTTCTGCTTCGTAAAAATAATTCTGCGTGCCATTAAGTTAAATTTAATTGTTTCGATGTAAGAACTTAAGTTTTAATAGAGCCACTAGAAGTGCCACATGACTGCCAAGCTCTTTTGCTTCAAGTAACAGCTTGGTTTGCATGGAGAACAACTTATCAAGAAAATAAAAAACAACAAAATACATGTTGGGGCAAGGAAGCAGGATCGCTCCGCATGGGGTCTGTTTCAAATGCTGATGGTTCTCCTGGGGATTTCTGCTATAAACCAAAATAATTTAATTTGCTGCTAAAGCACAGCGCCAGCAGCAGCCCCTGTTTGTGGAAAGCTTCCTGCTCCGGCCCTTCCTCGGCGGGTTTGCAGCGTTTGTGTGCTTCCCCGGCTGCAGGAAGAAAGTGCTCGACGTGGGAGTGCTGGTTACCGGGATGTCGGATCCGAAACTCCTGCACTGTGGGATAAAAGCAACATTATTGCTGGGCTGCTGTGATGTTCTGGCAGTTCCGCACTCAAACCCCAGCAGTTTGCAGGATGATTTGTGTCACGAGCAGGAAGTGCATTATTTCATGGTAAAGAAGAATAACCAGTAAAAGGGTTGATTTTCACCCTGTTCTTTCCTTTTTTTTGCCTTGGCTCTCAGGACAGGAGGGCCGCAGCACACTTCGCAGCTCCATCCAGGGCGTTCTGGATCATCTTGTCCATTGCCTTGTTGTTTGCAGTTGTTGGCATCGGTGTCGTGGGAGTTCTCGGCTTCTCCCCCAGCTCTGCCCAGGTAAGGGATCCCGATCCAGGCAGGAAACCGCCTCCTGCCCGCAGCCCTGATTTGTGCCGGAAACACTTGCCGGGAGGGATGAACGAGCTGAAATCAGGGCTCCGTTTGGCCGATTCCCATCTCTGGAAGACGCAGGCAGCCTGCAGGCAGAAGGGCAGGAGGGTGCCGGCAGCGCTGCAGGCAGCGAGCTGAGCAGCACCTGTCTCACCCCTGCAACGCGCCTGCCAGAAACCGTTGCTTAAATTAGAGGAACTTCAGTGCATCGCTTGTAAATATAGCCGCAAGCTGGTATTTTGTTAAGCAGGCACGTTCCAACGTGTGGCTGTGGCCTCTGAGGCGACGGGGGGAGTCTGTTTGCCGACAGCAAGCTGTGCTGGCTGGGGAGGCAGATCCCAGCTGTAGCAGAGGCTGGCGAGTCCCCTGGCCCTTTCCTCCAGCACCCTGCTGCCAGGCAGGGTGAGTGCCTTTGGCGCGAGGGGCACCGGCACCTCTTCCCCAGCCCTGCGTGACGGAGAGCAGTCTGCTTCATGGATCTGCTCCACTTCCTTGGATCAGAGCTTGCTTCTGCCTGTTGCTAAATAATTCAGGCAAGCCGGTGAAGGGTCCGGGTGGGGATGTCAGCAGGGAGATGCTGTGCACGAGCACTGAACAGCTGATGGTTGGTGCTGCCCTCCCTCTCTTTGTGCCCAGGCTGGCTCGCACCTTGTCCGACTAACGCTCCAGGGCCAGCAAGACCCGCTGAGGAATCAGACAGCCTTGGTGGACAAGTCCAGGAGCACTGTGACCTACTACATAACCTCGCAGAGTAACCACACCGCTGTGGTGCTGTATGACAGCAGGAACGTAAGTGTGTTGGGATAATTTCCTGCCTTACTAGCGTGGAAGCAAGCAGAGGAGCCCAGCCTGCTGAGAGAAGAGCTGCTGGGGTGGGAGCAGGAGGTGTAGGCCAGGAAAAACATCAACCAGCTACCATCTGGTGCCTTTCTCTGCACCTTTAGTTAGGAAAGAGAATGCAGGGCAAAAGGAGGAATGTCCATTTTTGGGGCTCTTAAGACAGCTGCGGGTGCGTGCCGCTGCCTGCTGTAAAGGGACACGATCTTTCTCGCAGGGCTACGTGTGCTACAAGCCCACAGAGCAGCGTCTGTGCTACCTGAGGAGGATGGACACCTGGGACCTCCAAACCCTACAGACATCTCTCAACACGTCTGAGCAGGGAGTGAGCAGCTCCTGTGGCCCTTCCCCAGGGCGGCTGAGCGGACGGGGGTGATGAATTGGGCTTTGCACAGAGTCCCGGCTCGCTGAAGGCCCTTTCCTGCATAGATTTGTGTTTGCGGTGGTGACTTTTGGACACCAGCATCCCAAGCATGGCTAAATGAGAGCACGAGCTCTCCCAGCTGGGGGTAGCAGCGGCAGCCCCCTGTTCTGTGCGATTCTGCATGGGGAAGGGCTGGGCTGGTGTCTTGCATGGGAGCAGAGCTCTGCCTTGCAGTGCTGGGCTCAGCGTGTGAGCTCAGAGCAGCAGCTCCCGGTTTACCAATATCCTATATTCTGTAAGAAACAGCAGAGATGCAGGGCGGGGAAGGGGGCTGTGACCCACAGAGGTGAATAGCAGGGCTCTTGCAGGATCCGCTCCCACTGGATTCTGTTACTTGCTCAAAATTCTGGGGAACAAAAAACAAAGGCGGTTTGTTAGCAATTCACAGGGGAAAAAGTTGGAGTAAATCATGTATACAGACCCTCTGAACAAAATGGTAATGGGTGTGTGGGCACGGGGCAGATTCTGTTTCAAGAGGACAGAAGGCCCCATTTTTTGTGCCCCTGCCATCTGCTCCATTTCCTCGGGGGCTCCTGGGGGCTCCTTGTCCCTTTCCTGCTGCTCCCACCCAGCTGGGAAGCAATGGGCAGGGTTTAGCCCAGAGCGGGGTAGGAACACGGCACCCATGAGAGCAGGCTACCAAAGGGGATGCAAGAAGAAAGCATCTGCCCAGCTCCGAGGCTCCTTAATGGAAGTAAAAGAATTGGTGGTGCCAGGGCTGCCAGCAGCCCGCGCAGCCGTCCAGCGGGACCCGGCACTGGGGAGCGCCAGCTCAGCCTTGTCCCGTCACAGCCACCACGGGGCTGAAGGACGCTGATTTGCATCACACCTGATGCTGGGGGCTCTGCTGCTGTGCGCGGAGAGGGGACAGGGCTGCCGTGGGTCACCGCAGCTCTGATGCAGCTGAAGCCGGGGGGCTGCCGGTAACACTGGGTAGGCAAGCGTGGGTCAGACAAATGCTCCTCTGCCAGCGGGCTGTGGCTGTTGCGACACTTGGCGCAACGGGGTGTTTTAGCTCCAGGCCTGGGGACAAAGCAGCCCAGCGAGGGGCCTGGGAGGAACTGCGTCCCCTGCTTCCCAAGCTGCAGGGCTAGCGAGGGGCCACGGGCTGTCCCTGCTTCAGCCTCGCCCCTGGGAAGCTGCTCCGGCCAGGGCGAGCATCCCGGCAGCCTGGTGGGATGGGGCAGCCGTTGGGAGAAACCTGCCCTTACTGCCGGGGTAGAGAGTGCTCCCTGGGTGCCTTGAGAGCAAGAGCAGTTCTGCAGGGCTGGAGGGCAGCGCCAGAAGGGGCAAAATGCCTCAGGAGGAATTAACAGGGACATTTCTTTCAGGCTGCTCACCTGCTACGTCAGAATAACCAGACCACATACTACCGGGAGTTCCTGGGCATTCTGGCGGGGGAACAGGTGGACCCCGAAAGCCTGGGGGAGCCTGTCCAGACCCTGTGTGACCAGACATCCATCTTCTGGGTCAGGAGAGGGGAAGGTAAATTGTACGTGTCCCTTTGCAGAAGAGGGAAGCACAATTGTTTCTAGTACCCCTAAGAGGAGCAGGCTCTGCTGCACAAAAGCCAATGTACGTCCCGGGATGGGCTGCCAAGGCCCAGGACAGGCACAGGTGACCTCTGGTTCAGTACCAAACCATTGCTCGGCCATCACCGAGCGCTGGCTCGTACCCACAACCTGCAGTGAACCATGGTGCTGGCTGGGAAAGGCTCCGAGCCCCCTTCCTCGGGCAGCACAGCCCGCTTGCGTGGCACGCCACCACAGAGCAGTCCCCTGCGATGCCGTTGGCTTAATACTTGTCACCTTCATGATCATCAAAAGCAGCCTGCCAAGCTCTCATTCTGTTCTGTCTTACTCCAGCTTTAAAGAGAAAGGTCATTCCCTGAGGCTTGCCACTTGTTTGGCTCCCCAGGGGCTAGTGTCTGCATGACTGCAAAAGCAATCCTCTCACCCTGCTTGTTGTCCTTGCTCATTTGGCAGGTCCAGGGAAGCAGCGGCTGATCTACCTTTGCATTGACATCTGTTTTCCAAGCAACATTTGTGTGTCTATCTGCTTCTATTACCTCCCTGAGTAAGTCCTGCAGCCGCAGATGCCCTCTCGCTGCTCTACATACTTGAACTGGATTCCTGAAAAGCCTCTGATTTCAACAAGGAAGGTAGTATCTACAATATCCCCCAAAAGCTTCCTGCTGATTTCATGCTGCAGTTCAGGAGAGTTTAGAAAAATAACAGGACTCTGCTCAGCACTGTCAGTACAGCCATTTTATTTGCAGCTGTGCTCCAGGGCTGCATCTTGTACGTAGGTATTAGGAGATCCAGGCCTAGAGGAATCACGTGGAATAGCTAGTGTTTTATGGCTACGTGCCCTGTTCAACACAACGTTATTAGATTTGTTGGGGGTGGTTGGCTTTGTAAGAGTGCAGCTCTCCAAGCAAGTCTGTGAAACACACTTTGAATAAAGGGATTGCGAAACAAGAAAACAGCTGCCTTTCCTCTCTTTGTTCAGCCTCTTCCATCATTTAGAAAGGCTGAATTATTTTTTTTTCCACTTTGGGGTACAAGAACATCACAAAGCTGTCAGCAGCCGATGCCACAAGGATTCCTCCAGCTGAACTGTACCCAGCTCCCCTCAGTGGGACCGCGGTCCCCCCTCCCATTCCCTTTTGTCCTCCCCTTAGAGGCCACACACGCTGCGGTAATGATCCGCTCGGAGCTGAAGCCTGGTCTCACTCCAGGCAGATGCAGCTGCTTCTGCCAGAGACCGAACCCTCTCCGTCAGAGGAGGGGATGGTTTCAAGTGCATGTCTCAGGCTCCAGAGAGAGTGCTTGCCACTGTAAGACAAGGGAAAACAAGCAGAGGTCCTTTCTTTCCCACAGGTGACCTTTACCCCAACACACTGTCATTGAAAGCAAGGCAGACGACTGCTTTCTGGTGGCCGCTGTATTCCCTCTTGATCTCTCCTGTCTCCACACACCAAAGTCTGGCCAGGTTGTCAGAGGAGGCTGGAACAGAAAGTGAAAAGAGGAGCGGGATATATGGCATTGCACTTTAAACTTTTTTTATTATTATTATTGTAAGGAAGACTTTCCTCTTGCTTCATTCACCACAGTTGTTAGAGCCGTTGATGACGGGTAGGGGAGCGGTGCAGAGCAAGCAGCTTAGTACGTTTCTGTATTACGTGGGGTTCTAATTATTTTGGAGAGAAGTTACTGTGGAAATTACAACACATATTTTGAAGGGGCTATCATGCTGTGAACTGCAAGCAGCATTGCTACCAGGTGAAATAAACTGCACACATGAAGATCATCCCTCCAGTTTAAACAGACGCCCTATTGCAGCACAGGCAAAATGCTTAAGGGAGTTGTTAGACTGCGCTGTGGGTGTGAGGCTGGGTGCTCCCTCCTCGCGTACGCTGGTGCACGAGGGTTTGGCAATGTCCAGCCAGGGAAACTGGTAAGTCCTGTGCTAGTGCAGGGCCCTGCTGCTGGGGGCCTGGTGTAGTCCAAATCAAGCAGTGGGCCAAGGGCAGGAGTGCAGCAGTGCCTCACCTGTGACAATGTACTGGGAGTCCCCGGAGAATGCGCAGTCCCACATCCAGCCCCGAGACGTTTCGCCTGGGTTATTGCTCTTAATGCTCAGCTCTGTCATCAGAGAGAAGTTTGAAGTCCTCCAGATCTTACACGTCTGATCTGCAGAACATGTAGCTAAGAGCCTGCAAGGAAGAGACGTGCGAGGGCAATGTTACTCGTCACGCCGTGTGCCTAAGGGCCTCTCGTTAATGTGGGCCTGGAACAGTAATGAACTGCAGACCCGTGTTCACTGTAATCACATTTCTTTACACCTGTATCATCTGCTTTATGAGATTCGAGCCAAACAGACTTGGTGAAGGAGGACACCAAGTCCGCCACTGCTCCTGGAGATCAGCAATTCGATCCCAGCTGTAAGAACAGCTCGTGGCTGCAAAGCTTGCCGAGATCACGGAGCACAGGGCTGGGATGCCACTGACGGCAATCCAGTGCCAGCACGTCCCGTGCCTCCTGTCCCGCGCCTCCCTGGGGCACCTGCAGGGCAGTGTGGAGCCAGCATCAGCCAACAGCTGGAGGCACAGCTGGCCTCTGCCTGCCCAGAAAGGATGGTCTGTTCCCATCGCAGGTAGGCAAGGGGCTGGCACACACTCACGTGGAGTCGGGGCTGAACTTGCACTGGAGGGCATAGCGGTTGTGCGCTGGGATCTTGGTCTTGGGGATCAGCTGGGTCACCTCCTCTCCGATGCCGCCCGTCAGGTTCCACACGTAGCAATTTCCCTGTGGTGAGACAGGGGGATCTGTGGCCGGGCTGGTAGACACCCACCCAAAAGCAGCCTGGGCTTTCCACGTCCGACCACAGCACAGCAAAGCCGGTACGTGCAGACTGGCTGCCTCTGCCCACGAGAGGCACAGCCCGGCAGCTGCCGGAGCACCGTAAATCCCATCCCGCGTTGAGGCTGTCGGAGCTCACCGAGCTGTTAACGGCCGCCATGTAACTGGCATCAGGGTCAATGTGAACCGAATTCACGGAAACTTCGGGCTCTGGAATCAGCTGCTCGTTGTGGTCAGTCTTCAGGTCCCAGATGTGAATGGCACCGCTCTGATCACCCACAATTAGCTCTGCCTGCAAGAAAACAGCAGCCTCGTCTCTCTGAGAACCCCGCAAGCCGATGCCCAGCCCGTGCCTGTGTAGCACCACATGGCACCTTGCTCTGGATTGAAGCATCAGGGTCCTGTTTTGCCTAATTATTCCCCAGCACAAGGCTGTTTCAGAGCTCCAGGGGCCTGCTGACTGCCCCTGTGCGCTGAGAGCAAGCACAGTACTAATCTCATGTTACACTCTGCAAAAAGGCTGTTTACCTTTACAGAAGCGTTTGCTAATTTTATAAACCCCAGAGCAGACAGCGGCTGCCTGATTTCCAGAACCGTTGCACAGCTACAGCTCCAAACAACATCCACAGAAGCCAAATGATTTTTGGCACGTCTGAGAAGCGGGCATTAAGATGCAAGTTGGCCAGTGAACAACTGAAGCACTCAAGAGTGTACAGATACCTGAAAAACACAAGCCTAAATGGTTTTTTTCTCTCTCTCTCCCCCCCCTTCTCAGGGGAAGGACAAGAGCCAGCTGAAGGGCAGGAGTTCTGGCTCCGATCCCATGCTCAGACCAGAAGACAATGCTGGCGGCTCTCCACTAAAACCAGGGCTTTTATCGACAGTCTTGCGCTGTCCGTAATTTTAGCAGAATCCCTAGAGGAGATCAGGTCATCAGGCGCAGCTAATCTTGTACCTGTGAGCAAAGGCTTGTTTCTGAGGAAGACAATCATCGCTCGATACATTTAGCTGACTGCGCAGCGCAGAAGCGTCTTCTGGACGCCTCAGTCCTTAGTCCCCTCTTAGCAGCTGTTAAGTGCAATTGCTAAAGCTGTCATGGCTTTACCCAGGCCGTGAGAAATCTCTCGCGGATAACGAGATCAGCATCACTGCAGAAGGGAATTGCAGAGCGATGAAGCTATCTGAATAAATACTGCCACCTTTGGACTAATTAACTGCGTTCTGCCCACAAACCAACACTTCTCCTGCAGTGCAGCAGCATCTTGGCTAGTGATTGTGTCACATGTAAGATCTATGTGCAACAATAATATTTGTTTTGACGTAATACAGTCTCACAGCACCGGCACTATAGGAGCATCAGCAGCATTTGGGTAAAGTGCGCTAATAATAATTCATCTCAAATCTGGTCCAAAATTCTGGACTTGCAAAATTAAACCTTTGCAAAATCAAAGGCAAAGAAACATTTCTACTACTCGGCTTTTTAAAAAGGTTTGTGCTGCCACGTCTGCAAACAAACCCTGCAGCGCTGTGAATACAAAATGGACCAGACCAGTTATTAACACTGCAATGATATGTATTGATTTTCACCGCCGTCCCCTCTAATGCACCGCGCTCCCTTTTAGCCTCGTTTCCCGAGCCCAGCCATCCCTCTGTTTTATCAACAGCTTCTGAACCGACTGGTGAACCTCGAACAGGTCTGACCGAAGTCCTGAAAGTAATGGGGGCCCAGAGATGCTTTTTCTTGGCAGCAGTGCCACTCTCAAGATTCCCAGCCCACCCCATGCCACCAGTTCCACTCCCATCACATCCCCTTGGTTATGTTCTTGGGACAGAGATGGCCCCAAAGGAGCATTCCCTTCTATGGGACGAGAGGCCCAGCGCAGCTGCTACGCTGTCTCTTTGCAACAGCCACCAGGTAATTAGCACAATCATGCCGGCTGGCAAATGAGCTCAGCGTGGGCACCTGCGGCAGGCGCAACGTGAGCCTGCGGTACCTGCTCCCTTCCAGTGCTGCTGCTCGGGGAGGTCTGCTCCACCACACAAAGCAGCATTGGCTTTCCCGGGGCAGATGGAGGGACCCTGCGTCTGTTGTGCCGGCTCCTGTGTTGCGTGGGCTCTCTTCCCACACCGATCCAAAGCTCCCGGCACTAGCAGCTCAGCAAGGGACCAGGCAGACGGGCGGCCTGGGTGCGGGAAGCTAGCTGCTGCTTATCCAGTAACACCACCAGAGCTTGCGGGTCTGTGCCACCAGGAAGGCTGCCCTTCCCAGCCAGCCCCCAGATTTTTTGCCACGTCTGTCAGTATAAAACTCTGCAGCCCCTCAGGTTTACCCAGAGGAGCCACGGCAAAGCGTGAGCTGGGAAATCACGGAGAGGCCAGTGCTCACCTGGTTGGGGTGCAGGCAGACACAGTTAATGGGAGCGTTCACCTGGAAAATCCGCTGGCACTGGAGGTTACGAGACCTGCAACAAAACAGTGAGGAAGCAGCGCGTTTAAGAGCGTGCAATCTCCCTCTGGGGTGCTGCCGGAGGGGGGGGACACCGCCGCCTCTGCCCACCTCAGGTCCCAAATCCTGGCCATGCAGTCCTCCCCGCCCGTGTACATCCACCGCCCGTCCTCGTGGAAGCCCACGGAGGTGATGTTCTTGCTGACGCCATCGTAGTTAATGACGGGGTTGGGGTTGTTGGAGTTGAGGTCGTACATGCGGATGTGCTGGTAGCCTGCAGCAACGACCGGGCCCGGGGGATTGACCAGCGTTCCCCCGACCCGTGCCCGGCGTCACCCGTGCCCGGGGCAGCGGGGGTCCGGGCGGGCTCACCTGCGGCAGCGATCATGCTGCGGTCCGGTGTGATCTCCAGGGCGTTCACCTGCTGCAGGCTCCCGTTAAGGTCGGTAAGAAGAAGCAGCAGCAGCCGGGACCCGACCGGTGAGACCGAGCGTTCCCAAAGGCGGGAGCTGACACCGAGCTAACGGTGTCCCGGGGCGGGGGGG
>VYZV01020568.1:70131-80394 GCA_013401275.1 Pandion haliaetus | reverse complement strand
TGTACACGGTGGGTAGCGGGAGCCGGAGCATCCCTCCTGGCTTACCGCCCCGCTCCGCCCCCGCGGCACCGGAGCCGCCCGGGCCCTTTAAGAGCGGCGGCGGCGGCGGCCCGTGCCCGCCCTCGCTCCCGCTCCCGGCGGTGCCCGCGGCGGCCCCGCACCTGCCGGTAAGGGCCGGGGGAGCCGGGGTTGCTCGGGGCCGCAGGGGAGATCGGGGGTGTAGGGGTGGGCGCGATGCCCGGGGCGGACGGAGGGATGCCCGGGGCCGCAGAGATGCCCAGCGAAGCCCGGAGGGTGCCGTGGGGTGCGGGGATGCCCGCGGGGTACCCGGGGCTGTAGGGGGACGCGGGGTGCCCCAGGTTTGCGGGGTGCGGGTGGTGCCCCGGCAGCGCAGTGGGCCGGGTGGGGTGTGGAAAGGTCCCCCCCGTGCCCCGCGTGTGCCCCAGCGTCCCGTTGCGGGGACGGGGGGGACGACGGGGGCCGTTTCTCCCCAGGGGAACAGCCCCCTCCCCGCGGGGTGGGGGGGTCCTCAGCCTCCCCACGCAGGAGCCCCCGGCCGTGGGGCTGCCACGGCCTCTGGTGAGGGGCAGCTCACCCCGGGGGGGGGAAGACCCAGGCTGGGTGCGAGGGACCTGGACGGCCTTGGCCGGGCTGGCTGAGGAAGGCTCTGGAAGCGTGTGAGCGTGCGTGTGAGTGTGCACATGAGTGTGCACATGAGTGTGCACGGAGCAGCGTCACTCTTCCCACGGCCGCGCTGTCGTGCGCACCGACGGGAGCGAGGCTTTGGCATGGCAACGGCTGGGGAACGCCGGAGCGGGGCGGTGGGCAGCCAGGTGGCATCCAAACCCTGCGGCGGCACCCGAAACCCTCGCTACGGGCCCGTGGGCTGCGGTGGCACCTGCCACCCCGGGGGCACTCGGCTCCGTCCTCCCCACGGCCCCGCTCTCTCCAGGCTCAGGTTTGGGTTTGCTTCCATTCTCCCCTCCTCCGGGCTCGGGAAGGTAAGCGGGGAGCTGGGCTGATTTTGGGGAGCTGGGCTTGTTTCAGGGAGCTGGGAGTAAAACCCACGTGAGCTGTGCGGAGGCAGGGAGGAGGGCGAGGGTCCGGCCCCCTCCTCACCCCATGGCTGCTGAGAGCGTTGAGCCAGGCTGGCCGGTTGCAAGGAGCCGCGGGCTCTTCCGAGCCTCCCAGGGACCATGCCAGCGCCATCCATCCCCGAAAGGCTGGCAGAGGAAGTTGTCGCGTTAATAAATATAGCGGGTGCTAGCGGCAAGATGCCGGGTTAGAGGGACGGCCTCAATCAGCTGAGCCCTCGCTGCAAAGGGATCTCCCGTTGGCATGGGGGCACAGAGTCTTGGCTGCCCCCCCCCCGTCACCCCTTGCTGCTGCACCCCACCACTGGCATGCACCCATCCCACCTGCCCTTGCCTGGGCTGTGCCAGGGAGGCTCAAATCCGGGAAACCTGTTCTCTATCTAAATAAGATAACATATATTAAAACCGCCAGATCTTGGCGAGTTGACAGCGTCTGTCTAAATATTTATCCTTCTTCCGATCAGGCGCTGTGTTCCCATGACAGCGTGATTAGCACTTTGCATATTTATGGCCTTCTTGGGTGCTGGGCTCCCCACGCCCGCCTGCCCCAGGCCTGGGGGGCTGTGAAGCCCCCCTGTCTTCCCACACACCCAGCAGAGGTGAGCCCTGGGCCGGCTGCTGTCCCCAGCCTGGCACATCCCTGCTGGGCTGTGCTGAAGCTGCCAGGAGCATCCAGGGCCGGACAGGATGGAAACACAGCGGGAACGGGCAGGGAGTGGGTGCTGCATTTGTCCCCCACAGCACAGGAGGTGCAGCGCTGAGGATAAGGCATCTTGCCCATGCAGGGACATGAGAGC
Organism: Pandion haliaetus; assembly: GCA_013401275.1. NCBI lineage: Eukaryota > Metazoa > Chordata > Aves > Accipitriformes > Pandionidae > Pandion > Pandion haliaetus. Next base: position 78,503 of record VYZV01020568.1, on the reverse strand, counting down.
AGGGGACAGTGTGGGCATGACCTGCCCCAAAAGCAGGGTCCCGCTCTGCCTCCTGTGCACGACAAGCACCAGGGGACTGGGTACCTGCGGGTGATGGGGATGGAGCAGGGATGCTCCAGCTCCCTCCGTCCCGGTGCTGCCCTGCCCTGCGACATGGCCTTGCTGGGGCTTCGTGCTCTGGGGACAGCACGTCCCGTGCTGGCTCTGCAGGACATGCCAGGGGTCCCGACGCCGCATGCCCCCTGCGCCCCGTGGCCGCGTGCGGGAGGAGCATGTCAGGAGGGATTAGGGCTGTGTCTAGAAAAAGGGCTAATTCAGAGCCAGAGGCACGGGGCGGCTCAGCGTGGCTCTCCCCTGGTGCCACTGCTCTGGCAACACAAACAAAACCCCCGCGATCAGCTGAGCTGCTTGTGCACCGGCAGCCACCAAAATCTGCTTTTCAGTTCCCAAATCTGGCAACGCCAAATTTAACCCTGAACTTCGGTGTGTTTGGGTGGCATCTCACCAAAAGGGCTGGTGGCAGCTGCCCGGGTGCTCGCAGCGGCTGCCGGGCTGGGGGGCCGAGGGGTGTTGATGCGGTACCTCATCCCTGCCTCGCCACATGCACTCGAGTTGGTAAAAAAGGAGAAAAAAGGGCAGAAACGGTGCTAGCGCTTCTCGTGCGCAGCTTCCAAGAGGATTCGTGCTGCCTCCTGCCTGTTGTGCTGCAGATGCCGTGGGAGACGTGCCACCCACAGCAGGGTAGCTCTGGGCTCCTGGGGTGGGAGCAGGTGTCACTGCGGGTCCCTTGTCACCTGGGAGCAATGCCGCGGGCAAGGAGGACCCCCGAGAGGGCTGCAGGAGCCGGGGACACAGTGTGTGCTTGGCCTTCCCCCCTGCCCCGTGGCGCTTTCCCACGGGGTTGCATTGGGGCTGCAGAGGTGGGTGGCTCCCTGGGGCTCATGAGAGCGGTGCCCTCGGTGGCAGCGGTGCCCCCGGTCGCGGCGGTGCCCCCGGTGCTGTGCTTGCTGGGTTCTGGCCTGGCTGAGCATCTCCTGCTGCAGCTGCGGTGCTGGCTGCATGGCACACTGCTGTGGGTCTTGGTGTTGGGGCTGGTCACGCACCAGCTGGTGCAAATCTCTGCACAATCGCTGGAGCTGTGGCCATGGGGGGGCTGGGGAAGGGGCACCTGCTGCCTCCTGCTCCACAGAGGCCGCCTTTGGTTTGGGCTTACTTTCATCTAAATTGGTAGCTCCCCATCTCAGGAGTTCTCAAAATTGGTTTAGGAAAAAAAGACTTCAAATGAATTTTATTAATCTTAACTGTGATAACTCTTTGACACGAGCTCTTCCCTGCACCCCACGTGGCCTGTCCTACGTGTCCCGTGAGGGCTCAAACATCGATTTAACCAGACCAGCCTCCCCCTGCATGGCACGGTGCGGCATCTCGCAGCCCCCGGCAGCGGCAGCACCGGCAATCCTGCCCTCGTCCCTCTTCCCCTCTGCGGGGAAAGCGGCAGCTCCTCTCGCCAGGGTCGGATCCCAGGCGGTCGGACCCCACTTCTCCTGCCCTGCTCCGAGGTTGTTTTCCAGTGTGCGAAGCAGCAAGTGCTGCTTCCCCTCCATGGTGCCGGCTGGGACTTGCCTCCCCGGGCAGATGCCACGGGCTGCACGTAACAAGCGTGTGCCCATCCCTGCAGGTGCTGGGGGGGTCCGGGCTGTTACCCTCGCCCCGGCAGTGCCTGTGGCCGTGCCGGTGCCCATCCCCAGGGCAGCCCATTGCCAGCATGTGCCTGGGTGGTCCCCAGTCACCTCTCTGTCCGCAGGGGTGTTGCCTCCCATGCCTGACCGGGCCCCTGCTGCATCGTGCCCACCCCGTGATGCCATCCCACCCAGCTTCCCTGTGACACAGCCCTTGTCTTGGAGGTGACCCAGCGGCTCGAGGGGGGTCCCTGGCAGGGACCTGTCCCTGCAGCCACCACCTGGTTTGCTCCTGCGCTGGCAGAGCCCGAGGAGGCTGCGCCCTTGCAGGCAGAGGCAAAGGCAGGTCTGGCCCCTGGGCTTGGGCACATGAGGTAGGAGGGACACGGGGTACCTCTGTGCGTGTCCCCGATGGGGACCAGGGTGGCGGGAGGGATCTCCCCCATGTCCCCTTTCTATGGGTCTCGAGCTGCCCTGGTCAGGGGAGCAGGGCACAGTACGTGGGGTTGCACAGGGTCACCTGCGCTCTGGGTCCCTCGGGGTGCTGCCACACAGCCGGACCCGTGTGTGTGCCCCACAGAGATGGCCTTCCAGCGGAGCCACAGGCTGAACCTGCTGCGCCTCGTTGTGCTGCTCCTCGTGGCCTTGGCCGGCATCAAGTTCCTTTTCCGCGACAGGTGAGGTGACAGCAGGATCCCAGGCGTGGGTGGGAGCCCCCACGGGGTTGGGGTCTGCGGGGAGCCCCTGGGTCATGCCCATGCAGGGGCCTGGTGCTGGGGGGCAGCTGGTGCCCCCGTGCCCCGCGGCACCCCCAGACCTGCTCGGCTCCCTGCAGCTTTACGCTGGAGCTGCACAAGCACGTCATCAAGGACAGTGGCTTCTGGGGGCACGTGGGGGACACCGGCCGGGACACCGGCCCCCAGAGCCAGGCTGTGGAGCTCTCTGCGGCAAAGATAACGGCCCCGAGGCAACAGCCTGGGCAGCAGGTCCCCAGGGACGTCAGCACCGCTGAGATGAGGCTGGTCCACCTGGATCTCAAGGGAGCTGCGCCCAGGGTCTCCTACCTGGAGCAGGTGAGGATGCTCAGGGACATGGAGGAGGTGCCGGGGAGGGATGTGCCAAGGGGGCAGAGGCAGAGCAAGGCTCGACCTGCCGGCTGTCCCCGCCAGCCCCCAGGGACTGTGCCATCCCTGCCGGCTGAGCCTGCCTGCTCTGCAGGTGTTCCCCCTCCTGTCCCAGCTGGGAGCCAACGGCATCCTCATCGAGTACGAGGACATGTTCCCCTTCAAGGGGGAGCTGGAAATCCTCAAGTCCCCATACGCTTACAGGTGAGCCGGGGCTGTGCGCTGAGCTGGCTGGGGGCTGCCAGCTCGGTGCAGCCCTGGCAGGTCCCGGTGTGCCAGGGGCTGGGTGTGACCTGCCTAGACCCCTGCCCACGATAACCATGATCGGCGATAACCATGATCGGAGTGCCAGGCTGTGCCTCTGGCAGACCAGCTTCCTGCCCCGCCGGGTCAATATTTGTGTCCCCGTAGTAAAGTCCGCACAGGTGTGGGGCAGCTGGGTCCATGTGGGCAGGGTGCCGGAGGAGGAGGAGGGAGTGCCCTCACGTTCTGCCCTCTGCCCTGGCATCCCCTGGTGAGCCTGTCCCTGCCCTCCCAGTGAGGATGACATCGAGCGGATCCAGCAGCTGGCAGAGCTCCACAAGCTGGAGGTGGTTCCCCTGGTGCAGACCTTTGGGCACGTGGAGGTAGGGGCTCCCGGTCCCGCTTCTCATCCTGCGTCATGGGGGAGTTCCCCCTGGAAACGTCCCCGACACCTCTTCCGGCACAGTTCATCCTCAAGCATGACAAGTACCAGCACCTGCGGGAGGTCGAGCGCTTCCCCAACAGCTTCAACCCCCACGTTCCCAACACCCTGGCCCTGCTCAAGAGCATCTTGTCGCAGGTGATCGAGAAGCACAGGCACTCCACCTGGATCCACATAGGCGCAGACGAGGTGGGCAATGAGCTGTGCAGGGACCCCAACCCTCTCCCTGGGCACCAGGCATGCTCCCAGGGGTGCTGAGCCTCCCCCTTCCCTCCCCCCAAATCCAGGTCTTCCATCTCGGGGAGGGGATGGACTCCAAGAACTGGATGAGCCGCAACAAGGGTGACACGGGAACCATGTACCTGAAGCACATCAAGGAGGTGCTGGGCTTCATCACCACGCAGTACTGGGGGCTCCGGGTGCTCATGTGGGATGACATGCTGAGGAAGATCAGCGTGGGAGCCCTGCAGGGTGAGAGGATGGGGACGGCAGCGGTGGCACCCGAGCTGGGGGTCTCAGCAGTGCCCGTCCGCATGGCCGCCCTGGCAGGCATCGTGCCCGGTGCTCGGCAGGAGCCCATGCCTGGCCCTGTGGGGACACGGGTCTTGGGGGAGCATGAGGATCCCCAGGCATCCTCCCGCCACTGGCACCAGTGCCCGCATCCCCATTCCTGCTCCCCCAACAGAGTCCAGGATAGCAAAGCATGTCTCGCCCGTGGTGTGGTTCTATGCACCCGACTTTGAGGCTGAGCAGATAGGTAAGGCTGCATGCCAGGCTCCTGGGGCTGGCGGGGGGGAACATCCCCCTCCCGAGCCCCCCTGCCCAAGCCTCCCAGGGACAGTGGCACTGGTGGTTCACGCCTATCCGCTGCAGGGCCATTCCTCACCAAGTACGCAGAGAGCGGTTTTGAGGCGGTGTGGTTCGCCAGCGCCTTCAAGGGCACCACGGGACCGGCGCAGACCTGGCCCCCCCTGAGCTACCACCTGAAAAACCACCTGAGCTGGCTGAAGGTGATGCAGGCCCTGCCACAGCTGGCCCCACTGCGCTTCCAGGGCATCGTCCTCACTGGCTGGCAGAGGTGAGGGGCGACAGGACACCCACCCTCCCCAGTGCCTGCGCAGCCCTGCCAGCGGCAGCGCGGGAGGCGATGGCACGGCTGGCCCCATCTCCGCAGGTACGATCACTACTCGGTGCTCTGCGAGCTGCTGCCCGTCGGCATCCCCTCCCTGGCCGTCTGCCTGCAGACCCTGGTGAACGGTGAGCCATCGCCCTGCTGCCAGCACCGGAGCAGCCATCGCAGCCGGGCTCGTCCCCCATCTCCCTAACCCACAGGCTGCGGCTGCCTGCGAGACCCCATCCTGCAGGCAGGGAGGGGTGCTGGGAGGGAGGTGGGAGGCCAGGAAAGGAGAGCTTCAGCTCCCCCAGTTTTGGGGGTGTGGTGAAGCCAGGGCCGAGTGCCTGACGGTGGGATGGCCCGGGCCCTTCTGCTCCTCTCCTCGTCCTCCGCAGGGGGCTTCACGGAAGAGACGAAGAGGAAGGTCCTGGACACGCTGGGCTTCCAGAGCATGCAGCTGGAGCAGAGCACGTGGTATGTGGCGCAGCCTGCCCGTGGTGGGGGGCGGCCCGTGGTGGGCACTGCCACCCTGGTTCCATCCAGAAGGGATGCACTGGAGGGGAGCGGGGGGTTGGTTACCCAAATGCCCCAGTCCCAGACCCCCTGGGGGGAGGACGGGTGCCCTCCAGCCACGCAAGGTGCTGGGGTTCACCCAGCGTGGAGCCCTGGCGTGGCCAGTGCACCCCACGTGTTGGGCTCTCACCTCGTCCTCCCTTTCCCCAGCGAGGGCAGGGGAGTGTTCCCTGGCGCGGAGATCTACCACATGGTCGAGCAAGTTAATGGCCACCTGAAGGAGAGCATCCTTAAGGCCCTGGAGGAGGAGAGGTAACAGGCAGCGGGGTCGGCCGCCTCTGGCCACGGGGCCAGAGCACAAGAGTTTTTGCATGGGAGGGGACCTGCCCGGCGTGCAGCTCCCTGTCCCTGGGTGGCCCCCGCAACCCCACTCCCCTCGTGCCTCCCCAGCGCCATCAAGGGCTGGTTCAGCCCCTATCACCGGAAGCGCCAGTTCGGCAACCCCCGCAACATGGAGACCTTTGGCAGCAAGGTGCTGAAGTACGTGGTGCTGGGGGCTGGGGACACCCCCTGGATGCCTGCAGGGGGCCGGGAGGGGTCCCAGGCTTGGCTCTGGGGTCCCTCGCAGCAAGGACCTGGACCCCCCACTTTCCCCCTGCCAGGCTCCACGAGGACTGGGAGAGCTTTGTCCGTGACCTGCACGCCCACCTGGAGAGGGTTTACTTCCCCGACACAGTGGAGGAGTGGATGGAGGAGAACATCAACCCCTACCTGGACCAGCTGCGGGACCTGGTGCGGGACTACCGAGCCATCATCCGCCTCAACGCCAGGCCCAAGGCGACGTAGGGGCCACAGCCCCCTCCCCGGCTCCCACTGCCCTCCTAGGGTGGGCTTCAGGTGCTGCCGTCACGTGTCTGTCTGCTGGTGACCGTATTGTTGCCGTTGGTTTGTACTGTACAGAGCTCCTGCACATCCCACTTCCACAATAAAGTATTTTCGTAGATGCTGCTGTGTGCTGGAGGGGGCCGCTGCTCTGCCCGCCCCACCACCACCACCACCTTGCAGGGGAAGGGGAGCTGGGACCGGGGCGGAGGGCTGGGGTCTGCCCTGCGACAGCTCCTGGGCCCCTTGCTCCTGCTCCGCTGGAGCTGGAGGGTTCGGCAGCTGCAGGGCAGAGCCGTGACAGCGGGGAGAGGGAGAGGGCAGCCAATGCCCCGCGGTGCTGCCAGGCCCACGGTGACACCCGTGTGCCTCTTGCTGGCCTCGAGGGCGGCCGTGCCCTCCCTGCAGGATGGGATCCAGCTCGGCGTGGGTGCCGGGTGCTGCATGCCACCGGGACGGGGCAGCGCACAGGGGGATGTGCAGGGACCCTGCCAGGCTCCCACCAGCACCCCCTCCCCAAGCCCATGTCCGCTTTCGGCAGCGGCCGCCACCATGAACCCCCGATCGCGGGGAGGGGGGCAAGTGCGGCACTCGCTTCCTGCGCCGAGCCATCCTCCAAACACTGCTTTCACCTCTTCCTTCCTCTCCGTTAATCCAGCGCCCCGGGCCCAGTGCGCTTCCAGGCCTGCTCTGCCTCCCGCACCCAGGCAGGGGCCTCCACCGCTCTCCTCGCTTGCGGCCATCGGGAAGGCGGCCATGGCGGGGGGGACGCGCGGGGGACCCCTGCGTGGGGCGAGCCCTCCTGCTGCCAGCCATGCCTCCAGCTCCTGCAAGTTGAGGATTTCCATGTGCCTGCTCCTCTGCGGTGCCCGTCCACAGGGGGAGGTCAAACCAACTCCCCCCCACCCGTGCCCGCAGCTTTGCCCGTTCAGGGCACCGGTTTCGGCTCGGCCTGTGCAGGGCAGCAACACGGACATTTCACTGCTCGTTTTTCTGCTCTGCAAAGACCAACCCGACTTGGCAAGGGCCCGGAGGGAGCCGCAGAAATGCAGGGCAGTCTGGAGCTCCTTCTGCAAAAGCCTGGCTCAGCCAGGGGAGGAGGGACGGGAGCTGTACACCCCACTCAGCCCCACACAGCCCTGCCGCCCTATGTCCCGACTTGGTCACGAAGGTCCCAGTGCCCGGCGAGGCCATCGGGGCAGGGGCTGCCCCGTCCCGTCTCTGTGCTGGGTCCCTGGGTGCTGGTGCTGGGTGCAGGAGCCCGGCAGGAGGGAGCTGTGGGGCACAAAGGGACCTTTGTTGAAGAGCTTCATTTGTTACCAAGTGGTGGCAGATGTGAGGGAAGCCCCCGACCTGCCTGGGCCCCCAGGCGTGTGGGGAGCCCCAGCCCCCAGCCCGGGGAGACCCGCAGCGGCTCAGGCCCCCCATGCAGCCGCACACGGCCAGGCTGTGGGATTAGAGGGCAGATTAGACGGCATTCTGCGCCGGCAACCCAAATGTCCTGGATTGGAAAGTGGGGGTGGGGAGAGGAGACGAACCCCGCCATCCCTGAGGGGGGGTCAGCCTGAAGCTGGGGGCTGCAGAAGGAGTTGGGGGCTGCGGAAGGCATCCTTGGGCTCCGGCTCAGGAGGCATGGGCCAGCACGGGGTGGGCAGGAGGCATCAGGGGGGAGCTTGGTTCCTGTTTGGCTACAGTTTGCTTGGTTTCCTTCATCTTTCCCTCTGCCACAGGCACTCCCCTGGGTCTGCAACTGCCCGTCCCCGTGCCCCGCAGCCACCGGTGCACTGCGGCCACCTCTCCCCATGCAGCCGCCTGCCTCACTGCCCTGCAGTGACCAGCACTGTAGCGGCCAGGTGGGTACCAGCTTGGTTTGCCAGAGCCGGGACCTCTGCAAAGGCTTTAGACATTAACGCGGGTGGGAGGGCACAAATTCAGGTGTGATTTTGTGCGGGTGATGGCCGTTCTCTGCACTGACTGGGCACCATCAGCACATTAACGTCTTGTCCATCGCTGGCCCCGTTTCCCATCTGGTTCGTCAGCATCCTCAGCCCAGCCAGGGACCCTCCACACCTTTAATGTCTCACTCATTTAAGCCATAAAAAAGTGGAAGGGGACGAATGTCACTGGCCATTGTGTCTACAAAAGTGGAAAATTAGGCAGTAATAAGGGCTTTATTGAAAGAAATTGAAAAGCTGCTCCAGCCTGGTTCCCATTACCAGCCACCACAGGCTGACGGTCAGTGACTGCAATGGCCAGGCAGAGCGGCCGGACAGGGACCGGTGAAGGGCACCCGGGAGCGGGGCTGGGGACCACGGGGCGCCCCGGCTGGGGGGGGTCTGCTGGGCCAGCCAGTCCCCAGCTACGGCCCCCAGCCC
>VYZV01020568.1:44475-58152 GCA_013401275.1 Pandion haliaetus | reverse complement strand
GATGCAAGGAGAGTCCTGTGCTCCCACACGGCACGACCATTGCCTGAGCAGCCCGTGGGAAACAAAGAGGGGACACTGGGGTGTCCTGAGGGCATCGGTGGGGCTCAGGCGGCCTGAGCAAGGGCCCCGCTGCTGGGGGTGCCACCGTCCCTCTGTGCTGCAACATCTGCCCAATGGCCCCAGCATCCGCCTCTGTGCGGGCAGGGCAGGACAGTGCTCACGGGTGCTCGCGGGTGCTCGGTGCTCTCCGTCACCCCTCCGGCGATCTCGGCAGGGAGGACAGCCAGGGACGTACCCAGTGCCTGCTGGCAGCATGGCCATGTGGGAGCCTTGCTCTCCTCCCCGCCGTGCCCGTCTCCTTTTGTGGCCGGTATTTTTAATTGGCAGTGCTCTCAGCTCCCTTCCCTCTCCCTCGTTAGTGGAGTAGTTTTCCTTGTGCTTCCCAGCCATTAACGAGCTCTCCCGTGTCTCGCTGCCCCCAGGCAGGCTGCAAATCCTGCACAGAGGCGGTGGGGCTGAGACGGCGTCAAGCCGTGGATCCAGCGGCATGTTGGGGTGCCCGTCCCGCTCCCCCTGGCCTGGGAACCGTGAGCACCCAGCTGTGGCAGGGCCATGCTGAGCACCCGGTTAGGCTCCAGGCTCTTGCTGCAGCACTGCGCCCTCGGCATGGCTCCACCGTGGCCCATGCTCGGCTGCCAATGCCGCTGGGCAAGCATGCTGCTTCGTTACAGGAGGGGCTTAATTGCTGCACTGTAGGACCATGGTGTGAGGTTTTTGCTCGCAGCCCCTCGGGAGCTTTGGTGATGCCAGCTGCTGTGGCAGTCGCTGCCTTCCCTGCCCTGCCCGTTGCCGGTGCAAAGCCGCTGTCCCTCAAGGGTCCCAGTGCTGGTGCAGACACGAGGTTGATTCTCTGCCGGTGCCACACCAGCTCCCACTATCTGGGGCCTTTGCCTGGCCCTGCAGGGGTGCCAACCACTGCACCGCCATCCACGCCACCATCCACACCTTGTCGTGCTGCTGGGCAGCCGGCGGCACCCCGGCGTGCTGCGCCCCAGGAGGATGTGGGACCACGTGGCTGCTCCCCAGGGGACCCCATCAGACCGGTGCCGCACCTCAAGACCTTTTTCCCTGCAGCGCTTGAAGCCATGCCGGGGCCTGAGCTCGTGGGCAGCGGCAGGCTCGTGGCCACTCCAGAGCTTTAACGAAAGTCAAACCGCTGCGCGGCTGGAAGTCACTGACTAAGCACTTGGCACGGGCGTTGATGGAAGTGCTAAACAGATTTTGGCAGCCGCAGCCTCTCCTGCAGGTGCAGGGAGGAGAGATTTGCCGCTTCGGTGTGTTCGGTGATGCTGGGGGCTGCTGGCACGCATCTGGGGATCGGCGTCGCGGGGTGCAGCGGTGACGCCGACGGCGTCACCGCTGCACCCCGCGACGCCGATCCCCAGGCATTGCCCCATTCCAGCCCCTCGCTGGGAGCAGCCCGTGGGAAAGGCCAGGCACTGCAGACCTGCTGACATCCGTCCCTCCGTCTGCAAGGACCGGTTAGCCGGAGCGGGGCCCGTCTCGGGGCCGGAGATTGGAGCCAGTGCCGGGCACGGTGCCGCTCCTGCGCCCGCTGGCTCCTTTTGTCCGCCGGCCATTTGCATCCCTGGGGGGAGGCTCGGCCCCCTTCTCCTGGGAGCTGCTTCTTGGCACCGGGCAGCAGCGGAAGCGGCCCTGGGCTCCTCTCCACCGGCACTGAATGGCACCTTTGTTGGGGAGCCTGGCGGCAGCTCGGGGCTGGCGGGGACCTGCTCGACCCCGTCCACGGTCAGTCCCGGTGCCGGGGGGCTCTGCCCACCAGCAACATCCAGTCCTTCCCTGGGGGAGCATGGGGATGCAGCAGCAGGGTTGGGATGTGGGGGGGTTGTTCCCTGGGTCTGGCCGCCCCAGTGAGGATTTATTGCTGGGGTGGTTTATTAATGTGTTCAATGAACAGCATGGGCTGCCAGGGCAAGCGGGGGGGGCTGCCCTGTCACGCAGGGCTCAGCCTGGTGATATTTTGTTTGCTGGAAGGAGGGCGAGTGGGGCTGGCTGTGGGGACCCTGTGGTGGCCCTGTCCCTCCCCATGCCCTGGGGATCCCCCTGCAGTGCCCCTGTCCCTTTCCATGCCCCAGGGACCCTGCGGTGCGCCTTCTCATCCCACAGCCGCCCATGGCGCTGCGTGCTGGGAGGACAGGCTGGGGACCTGGTAGACGTGGGCTGATTGTTGTGGCTGTTCAGAAGCCATCCTCCGTAGCTCTCGCCCGTTGGCACCGGGCTGTGTCATCGTTAGCAAATGTCCTGCAGCTCGAACTGTCGGGCAGCCGATGGAGCGCGGGAGCGAGCCAGTGCTGGGTGCCAGGGCCCGGGAGCCTCTGCCTGGGCAGGGAGAAAGCTCTGCCACCACCCCGGCCACTGCTGGGACCGTCCGCCATGCGTGGCCCAGGCAGGGGTGGCTCAGCCCAGCACCGGGCTCAGGGCTGTGCCGGTGCTGGCTCACTGCAGCAGGCACGGGGGCTGCTGCATGGGTCCCCAGCCCGGGGCTCTGCCATTCTGCAGCCACCCTCCTCTTCCTCCTCCTCCTCCTGCTCTGGCCCCCCCCGGGGGCTGTGAGGAAAAACAGGCTCACAGGAAAGCCTGAGTGGCATTTTTCGGTTAAATCTTATGTAAATCTGGCTCCATCCTTTCTCGTGGTGCTAATTGGATTGCCCCGAAGCGGTTTATTTTCCCACACAGGCAAGCGTGGGCTGGGAGTGGGGCAGTGCCAGGTGGGGGGGCTGCAGGGGCAGGGGACATGCTGGGGCATGGGGGAGTGTGCCGAGCTCCCTGCTTTGCCGAAGCAGCCCGGCCCAGCGGCTCGGTGCAGCGCTGGGCTCCACGGGGCCATGCCGGAGCCCCAGCGAGGCCAAGGTGCCCAGGTGGGAACCCCAGGCGAACCCACCGCTGCCCGGGTGGACGGAGACCCTGGTGCCAGGAGAGGCCCTCAGGCTCGGCCGCCCTCAGCGGGGACCCCTCCACCCCGAGCCCTCCTGCCTGCAGCTGCCCGTAGGCTGGGGCAGCCCTGCATGGCACCATGCTGTGCCCCGGCCCGGGCTGCAGAGCTGCAGGGAGCTGAAACCCTGGTGGGGAGGGAAACCTGGAGCTGCAGCTGCATCACCTCCCCAGCGCACCCTGGGTCCCTGCCCCAGCCGCCTCCCGCGCTGCTCTAACGTGCTGTCCTCTTCTCTCCCTGCCAGAGCTCCTCGGATCCGCAAAGAAAGTCAACGTCAACTTCCAAGACACTGACGGGTGAGTGGGAGCCCCACGCCTGGGCATACATGCAGTGGGGTGCGCGGGCAAGGGTGTGCGTGCTGTGGGGTGCCACGAGCAGGGGTGTGCGTGCTCGGGGACGGGTGCAGCGAGCAGGGGTCTTGTGTGTCTGTGCGGGCACACCAGGCTCTCCAGACCGATGCAGTGGAGCTGCCGGGGTCCAGACGGGCAAGGGCTCTTGCCCCTGTTAGCCACCACGGCTGAGCCCTGCCTGCACCCCTGAGCCAGTGGGCTTGCATGCAGCAGCTGCGGGCATCAGAGGAGGTGGGTGGCGAGGGTTGAAAAGCAGAGGAAGAGCTCTGCCCCACGTCTCGCCAGCCTTTTCCCAGCTCTTGCCGCAGCTCTGGGGGTGCTGTGCGGGGAGCAGCCCCACGGGGCACTGGGCGGGCAAGCCATGACCCCTCCGGGCTGTGCCACCGGTGCACCGCTTCGCAGCCAGCATCCAACAGGCAGGGAGGAGCGGGGAAGGGGGGCACAGGCTCACCACCCGCTAATCACACTAATGAGGCTGCCAGTGCAGGAAGGCAGCCGGAGCCCTGTGGAGGAGGGGGGCTGTGGTGGGAACGGGCAGTGACACTTAAGGGCTGGACAGCAGCCACCTCCTGTGCCCCCGCGGCTCCCCTTGCCCCGTGCCCCCCCGCATTGAGCAGGGTGGCAGGACATGGGGCTGGGCGATGCCGCTTGGACCCCAGGGACAGCTCCACTGTGGCCATGGAAATGGCAGTGAGCAGAGGGGCCAGGAACGGAAGGGCATGCCCTGGGGACACGTGGCTGCAGCAGCCTGGGTCCCTCCTCATCCTCGCTCCTGAGCAGGGCCCCGACACCGGGGTGGTGGCAGCGGGCAGCCCCTGGTACCTGCCAGGACATCGGCTCTGCCAGCCCGCATGTGTGCACGTGTATGGGTGCACGCAAGCGTGTGGCTGTGCCGCTGAGCGTGTGTGTGTGTGTGTGTGTGTGCACGCAAGCGTGTCTGTGCGTGCACAGGGGTGGATGGGGTGCACGGTGCTGCCTATGCGGGACGGGGGCCGGAGGGCGCGATGTGGGCAGGGCGAGGGGGTGCATCACCCTACGGACCACCTTTGTGCAGAGGCGGTCAGAGCCGGCAGGTCGCTGGAGGGCTGTGCGTCGCGGCAGGGCTGGGACGGCAGTCGAGAGCTGCAGGCAGCTCCTATCTGCCTGCAACTGCCTGCGGCTCCTGGCTGGCTTGGGGGGGGTGCAGGAGCAGCCCTGCAACAGGGGAGCAACCTCCAGCCTCCAGCGCTGCTCCTGGAAAGGATCCACCCTGGGAACGCGCAGGGCAGACCCAGGCTGCAGCCGGTGTGTGCTCTGCTCCGCCACCAGGGTGCTGTGCCAGCTCAGCCAGTGCCGGTGCTGTGCCTCAGTTTCCCCATCTCTGCTGTGCTTGCTGATTCCTGGGCTGGTGGATGCCAAGGGCGAGCACCGTGCTGATGGCCCTGCGCTTTCCCAGGGGACCGTGCCCTGCTCTTCGCGTGGCCTTTGCGGCCGGCTGGGCCGTGCCAGGGGAAGCCCCCGAGGCAGCCCCGAGGGGAGGGCTGCGACTTGCACCATCTTGAGCGGATTTGAGCAGGGTGCTGGAGCGGAAAATGTTGACATTTCCCAGGCAGACGCTGGGGATTGGCCTCCTGCACGAGCTGTCTGCTCACATCGCTGCTCCCTGCCCGGGGATCGCAGGCGGCAGCTCCGCGGGGAATGTGGTGGCCGGAGCGCGTTCCCCAAAGGCGACGCGTCCCCCTTCAGCTGGGGGTCCTGGCAATGGGGGGACAGATGGGATTGCTGCCCCACGGCCCGCCTCTCGCGCGCCGGGCAGCTGTGGGGGCCAGCAGGTCCCGCCAGGGTCCGCAGCCCATTCCCGTGCTCCGGTGACACCGGGGTGGCCCCAGGGATGGGACGGGGATGCTGTGTGTGAGCAGGGCCCGGAGCAGCGGGGTGGCAGGCACGAGCGCAGCCGCGTGGAGGATGCTGCTGCCGGGAGCAGCAAGTAGGTCAGCTCCTGGCCTGCTTCCCAGCAATGAGCCTCCTGGTTTGGCCAGTCCCGGGTGCTGAGAAAGCAGAGCAGGGTGTGGGGCTGGGGGCTTTCCCCACCCCATGACAAGGCCCAGCACCGGACAGGGGCACCGCTGCCATCCGGCAGCCTTGGCCCTCCTGCGCCGGTGCCTGTGGTTGTGCTGCCGGAGCCAGGCTGGAGGAAGTGGGTCAGTGGGGAGGGAGGGTCCCTGGCACCCCTCACCCTCGGTGGGAGCCCCCCATGCCTGCCCTGCCCATCGCCTCCAGCCCCATGGGGTCTCAGCATCCCCAGGGAGTGCTTCATCTGCATCCCTCTCACTCCAGCACCCCCAGATCAGACCCACCAGCCCCCGCTCCCAGCTCGGCAGCATCACCAGCCCTGAGTCCCACCGTGCGGGCTGGGGGGGGGTCCTGTCCTGTGGCTGCAGTGCCTCAGGGGAAGCTAAATAAAGGTGATGGGCTGGAGAGCAAACCCACATCTGCCCTGGCATATTCCCACCCTCTGGCCCTCGTTGCACGCCAGGACATGGCCGGCTCGTGGCCCAGCTCGTGGCTCAGCCGCAGCTGGTTCCTGCGGCAGCTCTTTCTCCGGGTGCGCACGGAGGGACGTGGAGGGGATTGCTTGGGGAGCTCGGGGACACGTGCATGTGGGATGGCTGTGAGAGGCAAAGTGGGTGCCCCGGGGTGCTGCAGCGGGTGCAGGCTCGAGGCCATGCTGCTAGGCAGGGGCTGGCAGGGCTGTGGAGGGGCCAGGGACGTGGGACCCCTGACACGGCAGCCGGTCCCCAGGTTCTCAGCCCTGCACCATGCGGCGCTTAACGGCAACACAGAGCTCATCTCGCTGCTGCTGGAGGCGCAGGCTGCGGTGGACATCAAGGACAACAAAGGTGAGTCCCTGGTCCTGGCCACGGCCCCCTGCCTCATGCCTGGCTCCGGCCAGGCGCGGTGGCGTGCCCGAGGGGCTCACGGCGTGCCTGTCCCGCCTGCCTACAGGCATGCGGCCCCTGCACTATGCGGCTTGGCAAGGCAAGAAGGAGCCCATGAAAATGGTGCTGAAAGCGGGTTCCTCCGTGAACATCCCATCGGACGAGGGCCAGATCCCCCTGCACCTGGCGGCACAGCACGGGCACTACGACGTGGTACGGTGGGGCCGGCAGCGGGGCGCGGCGGCGGTGGGGAGGCCGTGCCGCCCTCCCTGCCCCTGCCCTCGCCGAGTTGGGGTCTCACTCCTCCGCAGTCAGAGATGCTCCTGCAGCACCAGTCCAACCCCTGCATCATGGACAATTCGGGGAAGACGCCCCTGGACCTGGCGTGCGAATTTGGCCGGGTCGGGGTAAGTCCTTGCAGCACCGGGACCTCTGAGAGGCAGCTGGGGAGGGAGTGGGGGCACGGTGAGGTCCCTGGGGTGCTGGAGCAGCCCGGAGAGGGGCACGGGGCAGCCCCCGGGAGGGATGGCGGGGGGGGGTCCTCAGTGCCACTGCTGTGGGGAATCCCTGGCTCCTGGGGGAGGGGAAGCGGGGGCCGGAGGGGGCCACAGCCCCGGCAGGCGGCTGAGCCGCCCTTGCAGCCCTGCTCCGTCTGTGTTTGCTGAGCCAGGTGGTCCAACTGCTCCTGAACAGCAACATGTGCGCGGCGCTGCTGGAGCCCAAGCCGGGGGACGCCACCGACCCCAACAGCACCAGCCCCCTGCACCTCGCCGCCAAGAACGGCCACATCGACATCATCCGGTGGGTGCCGTGGGCAGGGAGGGCAGGGCTGGTTCCCCAAACCCCCTCCCCCCACCTCGCTGACCCCACCGTCTGCCCGCAGGCTCCTGCTGCAGGCTGGCATTGACATCAACCGGCAAACCAAGGCGGGCACGGCGCTGCACGAGGCAGCCCTCTGCGGCAAGACGGACGTGGTGCGGCTGCTGCTGGATGTAAGGGCTCCCCTTGAGACCCCCAGACACCCCCAGCCCAGGCAGGGGCTGTGGGAGAGGGAGCGACCCCCACGGCTGGGGGCTGCGGAGCAGCATGTGCACCTCTCCTGGGGGTGGGGGTGAGGGTCCCGGGGCGGGGGGGACACAGCAAGGCAGCGAGGCGTGCCATCCAGCTGCTGGTCTCAAGGTGTCCC
This sequence comes from Pandion haliaetus, assembly GCA_013401275.1. Classification (NCBI taxonomy): domain Eukaryota; kingdom Metazoa; phylum Chordata; class Aves; order Accipitriformes; family Pandionidae; genus Pandion; species Pandion haliaetus. The sequence goes on along the minus strand of VYZV01020568.1, from coordinate 50,685 downwards.
AGGGGGGTCCCGGGGGCTGGCGGGGTTGGGGGGGGTGGGCAGCCTCCTCGCAAGCCCTCTCCATGCCGTTGCAGAGCGGGATCAACGCCCACGTCAGGAACACCTACAATCAGACAGCTCTGGACATCGTCAACCAGTTCACCACCAGCCAGGCCAGCAAGGAGATCAAGCAGATGCTGCGGGGTAGGGGGGCATGGGGGTGGCTGCGCCGGCGTTGGGGCGACGCCGGGCTGGGGGTGACAGCCCCCATGGGGCTGGGCGGCCGGCAACGCTCCCGCTCTGTCCCCGCAGACGCCTCCGCCGCTCTGCAGGTCCGGGCCGTCAAGGACTATTGCAACAACTACGACCTGACCAGCCTCAACGTGAAAGCTGGGGACGTCATCACCGTGAGTGCGGCCGGGGGGCTGGGGGGACCCTGCTGGCAGTGCCGGCCCCTGACCCGGCCCCTACCCACAGGTGCTGGAGCAGCACGCAGACGGGCGCTGGAAGGGCTGCATTCACGACAACCGGACCGGCAACGACCGTGTGGGCTACTTCCCCTCCAGCCTCGTCGAGGCCATAAGCAAACGAGCAGGCAAATAATCCCCGCTCTCCTGCCTCCCCCCGTGGGGCTGCTCCCAAACCCACAGCCCCAGGGAGCCCCGTTTCGGTCTGGTGGTGCGTGGGGTATCAGGGGGATGCAGCCGGTGAAGCCAAACTGGGGCGATGCCCCCTGTCATGCATGTGGGGGACGGCGTCCCCGCCGTGTGCATGGGGATGGTGCCCCCACTCTGCATGTGAGGTCGGTGCCCTGTGAGGTGCATGGAGATGGTGTCCCCGTTGTGCATGTGGGGCCGGTGTCCCCGTCAAGTGTGCGGGGTCAGTGTCCCCGTTGTGCATGTGGGGTCGGTGCCCCCCCTGAGTGTGCGGGGTCGCTGCCCCTGTTGTGCCTGTGGGGTCGGTGCCCATGGGGGTCAGTGCCGGCAGCCCCGGGGTGCTCACGGGGCAGCCCCGAGGCCGGGCTGGCGTTGGGCTGGGGGAGGCATTTGTGGTGCCGGGAGGTCAATGCATGGGGAGAGCTGGGGGGGCGTCACTGTGGTTTGGGGGGATGGCGCAGCAGCGGGGCCACGGGACCTGGTGTTCAGGGTCTGAGCGGGGGGGGCTGGGCACCGGTGCCAGGGACCCGGCGCTGCCCCACGGGGACCCTCTGCCTGGCCAGGGGCCATCTCGGGGATTGGACGCTGCTCCTCTGCCCTGCGGCTGCCTGTCCCTGTCCCCATCCCTGTAGGCTCTCGGTGGGGTGCGTGGTCCCCCAGGATGGCCCGTGGCTGTGCCCGCTGCCCGGAGCGGCACGATGGGGCTGGTGCCTCTGCGGGTGGCGTTGAAAGACCCCGCGTGGTCTGTCTCGCTCCCCCTCGGCAGCTCCGTGCTGCCCGGCCCCATGCAGTCTCAGCCCCACGCAGTCTCGGGGGCGGCCGCGTCGCTGGGGCACGGGCAGGGAACTGCGGCACTTGAACGAGATCCCAAGGGAGCAGCAGCACGAGTGCCTGCTGGCTGCCGGGCACTGCTGCACCAGCCGTGGAGGCTACGGAGGTGCCGCGTGCCGGATGGGCAGGGGTAGAGCTGCCCTCCGGGTGGGGGTTGTGTGCCGGGGAAGAGGTCTGTGGCTCCTGGTATGCAGCTGGCTCTGCAGCAGTGTTTGCCAGGGTGTGGGCTTTCGTAGCCATCCCGTCGGCTGCAGCCCTGGGCCCTGTGCAGCAGAGGGGTAGCGCGGGGCACAGGCAGCGGCTGCCCCATGGCTCGGCCGGCCGGGCACAGGGGTGCTGGCAGTGCAGCCCCCAGCCCAGCCGTGCCTGCAGCCCCCCCTTGTCCCGGGATGCCTTCATGGGGAGCAGGCCCCCCCCGGCAGCCCAGCTGTGGGAGCCTCACAGCTGCAGGAGCCCCCCAAGCTGCCGTTGCCTTGAGCGTGGGCCTGCCCCGGCGTCTGTGCCGCGCTGGGGAGCCGTGGCGGGGGCTGCGGGATGTGCCCGCTGGCCGTACCCTGCTGCTGGGCCTGGCCCTGCGCTGAGCTCCCGCTGCTGCTCCTTGACTCGGCTCCGCATCGGTTGGGTTTCGGTTCTGGCTTCTCCCCGTTCCTTTGGTTGCTTTTTTTGTTTGCTGCTTTTTTTTCCTTTAGTTTTTTTNTTTTTTTTTTTTTTTTTTTTTTTTGGTGGTGCTGAGCGTGTCTCTATTATTTTGATTCTTTTCATTTTGTCTCTTGTTATGTTTTATTATCAGGTTCATGGGAGACTGTAACAATTCCCCAACAGTACCAAAAGATCCCGCTCCCGGCTTACGGGGCTGCTGTGCTAAATGGTGACGCCTCGTCCCATCCGTTCCATTCCCTGCCTCCACCTCCACCTCCACCACCACATTCCCATCAGACTCTTTTCAGTTCCTTTGGCTATCACAGGCTCTCCCCTAGCAGTGCCGACGAGCCGCGTTACGGACAAGGTAGTTCACCGCTCGCTTCGTGCTCTCAGTGGATTTCTTTCTTTTCCTTTAAAGTCTGTATTGAGTCTTTTCTTTCTGCTCGGCCTCTCTCCCCCTTGCCGTGGGGTGTTTGCACGCGGGTGCGTGCAGGAGCGTGCAAGTGCGTGCACGTGGGTGCGTGCGTGTGCATGCAGGTGGGTGTGTGTGGACGTGTGCGTGCATGCAGGTGTGTGCATGCAGGCAGGCGTGTGCGTGCAGGTACGTGCACACATGCATGCCGTCGGCCCCCTCCCCTGCACGCCCTCTCCAGCGCTGCTGTAGCACTCTGCGGCCCACGGCTCTGCTGCCGGCACATCCCACCCTTGCCACCCTGGTGTCCCCGGCTGTGGGGCAGGGCTGGAGGCAGCGCCGCGCAGCCGGCTGTCTGTGCCGTGCCCACGGCCCCTGCTCTCCTGCCCACCCTGCCCGGGTGTGTGGGAACCCCCAAAACCGCTCTCCAGGCTCTGTGCCGGGGGGCTGGGCTGGGCAGCGCGGTGCCTGGCCGGGAGCCACGGGCGCAGGGAGCCTCTGCCCGCTGCAGCCTCCCCCGCGGGGTGTTCGACACCCAGCGAGCCGCTCTAACCGCGTCCGGGCTGTGCGCTCAGAGCGGGAAGGGGCTGCGGCACCGGGCGTGCTTTCCTGGGGGATGCTCTTGGGGCTGGCTCAGTGCAGACGGTGCCCAGCGGCAGCCTGGGGACCGTCCCCATGGCACGGGCAGGTGATGGATGCTGCAGGTCCATGTATCGGGAGTGCCCAGAGAGCAGGTAGTTGACCAGAGGTTTGCAGGGCTACAGCCTGTGCCAGGGCTGCCGCTGGCTCTCTGGGGGCTGGGGGGGTCTTTGCATGTGCCCCGGTGGCGTCGGTGCAGCAGGTTGTGTTGGGAGAGCACCGGGCTGGCCATGCTTATGATGGGGACAAGGGAGGAAAACTTTTCCCTGGGGCTTTCTCTCCCCACTGGGTCGCACAGAGCCTCACGCCTGCCCGGGCAGCACAGGCTCCTCTCGGTGTGACTGCGGCACGTGCAGCTCAGGGATGTCCCAGCCCGATTGCGGCGTTGCCGGTTGTTCCCCCTCGCGCTCCCTCGGTGACTTTATTACCTTGTACCAACCCATCCTCTGCTACGGCCCGGCCGCTAACGGAGCGAGCGGCTTAATGAATGAAAACGGCCTGGACGGTGACAGGGTGGCAATGCCCCGTACCTGGTGGCTGGCGGTAGGACCGGGCTGAGCCAGGCTCCTTGGTGGCTGGTGGTGGGCCTGCGGCAGCGCCGGGCCTCGCGGCGCTGTTGTCCATCTCATCTGAAGCTGTTTTAAACCCCGGGCTCGGTGCTGGGTGCGCCTGGCCAGCCCTGGTGCAAGCAGGACCTGACAGAGGTGGGCAGCAGGGTGAGCCAGTGAAGGAGGGGTGCTTCGGGGGGGTGACCCTCAAGCTGTGCCCTGCCGGGAGGGCCAGGTCTTCTCACCCGCTGCTGTGTCACGAGCTGCCATGGGGCACCCTGGAGAGCATGGAGGGGTTCAGCACCCCGTGCCTGGCCCCACATGGCGCCTGCATCCTCCTCCAGATAGGTGCAGGCAGCCGCAGGGGCACGGCCAGTGCCGTCTTGGCCGGGGACAGTGGGCTGGGGGCTCTGGTCCCCACTGCCTGAGTTTGCCCGGTCCCCTTTACTCCCCACACTGGGTCATGTCCCCATCCTGCTCCACGCAGGGATGACACGGTCCCCATCCCCTGTCCGGCCTGAGCTGGGGCACTGGGACACCCCCCAGGGGTCTGTCCCCGGCAGGTGGTGGTGGTGGGGCCTGCAGGACAGAGTCCCAGGGCTGGTCACTGTCACCCCATGCCCGTTGCTCGGAGTGGGACAGGCCCGCGGCACACCGCTGGCATCCCTGGGCACGGCCGTGGGCAGGGACCCCACACCTTTGCTGTGGGGTTTCCCCTGTGCAGCAGCGATGGGCCCCGGGGCTGCAGGTCGCTTCGCCCCGTGCCACACCGATGCGAACCCAAGCGTGCAGAGCCACGCATGCCTGACGGCCGCTCTCTCTGCTCCACCAAGGGTCCCGCGGGGCTGACATGAGCCCGTCCCACCTCTCGCCGTCGCAGGGCGGATCGGCCGCGCCGGCTCCCACGGAGGAGATCTGGGTGCTGCGGAAACCCTTTGCAGGTATGGTGGGCATGCACTGGTGGGACCCTCTCTGTCCCCAGGGGGGTTGTGCGCCGGGGCGTGGCGGTGGCTCTGGCAGGGCATGGCCGCACCGCGGTGTTCCCCCTGCCCTGCTGTGGGGCTCAGTGTCCTGACAGCATCTCCTCTCCCTGCGCAGGTGGCGACCGCAGCAGCCTGGGCAGCACGGGCAGCGTGGCCTCTGCCCGCAGCTCGGGGAGCGGGCAGAGCGCGGGCAGCGGGGCGCATGCCCTGCACGCTGGTGCTGAAGGTGTCAAGGTAAGGCGGGCCCCGAGGTGACCGTGCCGGCCCGCGGCGGCACTCGGCTCCGGTCCTGGCACTGGTGCTTGCCCCAGGCAGGCGTTTGCTGCCGGGGCAGCTGCCCCCGATCCCTGCTGGGACTGATGCTCAGCCGGGTGCTGTGAGTTCCTGCCGGCACCCAGCGTGCCACCGGCCGTGGCTGTCACTGACAGGGGCCACCAGCGCATCTCCTCCCGTCTGGCCCCCGGCTGCTGGCTGGGCCCGGGCTCAGCCCCTGGCATGACGTCCCGCCGGGCTGCAGGGCAGGACAGGGGCTGCCGGAGCGTGCGGGGTCCGGCCGGCGCTGCATGCCATGTCTCTGCTGCCGCTCGCAGGGTGCCTCCGTGCCGCACTGCACGCTGCGTGCTGCCACCGGCACGCTGCCCGCTGCAGCTCCACGCTGCACGGAGCCGTCCGCCTGCTGCCAGCGTACGGCCCGCTGCGCGCTGCCGCCGGCACGTTGCCCACCGCGCCCTGCTGCCTCCGTGTTGCCCCCTTGCGCGCTGCCCGTGGTAGCCTGGGGTGTCCCGTCCCGGGGCCGAGGCACCCGTGGAGGCCACCTCCCCCGGCATCCCGCCCCNGGCATCCCGCCCGCGTTACGCCACAGCAGGCCGGGCCCCGGGGTCCGCATGCCGACGGCCTGCGACCGTGCCGACGACCTCGGGGGGCTCTGCTTTGCGGGCGGTGGGGGGCCCTGCAGCCCGCGGTGGCAGCCTGGGCCGGCCGTGCGTCAGGCTGGATTCGGGGTGCTGCGGCACCGCGGGCTCCTGCCGCCTGCGAAGCACCATCTGTGCCGCTCCCGCTCTCGCCGCTGCAGCCCCAACCCGCTGCGGCCCTCTCTGCCCACCCTCGCCCGGGCTGGCGGCGGGGCGGCTCCCGTGGCTCCCGTGGCACCCGTGGCTCCCGTGGCACGTGCCCGCCGCCCGCCTCACTCCTGCCTGTTCTCCCCTCCTTCCCGGGGTGTTTTTCAGCTGCTGGCAACGGTCCTTTCCCAGAAGGCTTCTGCGCAAGAGACGTCCGTGGGCGATGGGCCGGCCAAGGCGCAGGACATCCCCGCAGGTGCGTGCTGCTGGCCGCCCGGCTGCCGGGAGCAGGAGGAGCCCTGGCCCTGCCGCGGGCGTGCCGTGGATCCAGGGATTTGTCTTTTTTTTTATTGCCACGGCACCCGTCGCCAGAAGAAAAACGTGTGGGTAAAAAATGACTCTCTCGCCTTTCGGCTGCTGCCAGGCCTTCTCCTGCCTCGGTTAGTGGGGGCCCCGGGGGGA